>JAPJBO010000985.1:0-81038 GCA_030068145.1 Diplonema papillatum
TGACATCCTCTCCCTCATCATCTCTATGTTCATGGGTGGAACACGCGAAACATGAAGAGGTGAATCCCTCTCCGTTTGAGACGCAGGCAGTCTTGTTTGTTTGGTCCGCCTTGTAACCGAGAACCTGTTTTGGCGATTTTGAAGAATGGGCTGGAAAGTGAGAGACGAAAGATACGCATTCACAGCAGCACGGTCACCTTGTCGGTCGCCAACATCCGTGCCGTCGCCAGAGGGTCTCCGCCGTACCGCAGGGTCACCTCTGCAAGTCCTTCTTTTACCTTGTGCTTTGCAAGACGAGATATCAAGACTTCGGGGATTTGGTGCCCTTCGACAATCCTCTGGATCGCATGGGTGACTGCCCCCCTCTTGATGCTGTGCGCGCTGTACATTTTCATCTGGTGAGACATCTGCCAATGTGCGTTGAGTGTGCTTGTAGTCCAAGTGGTCAGCCTGTTGAAGGGGAGCTGTGATTTCAACAAGAGGCAAATGGCCGCTGTCAGGTCGCCCTTCACTACCGTCCATCTGGATTGAGTGAACGGCATTGCTGCTCTCCCTTTCGGGAGAGTGTACCAATCGATCACTACTTCGTCTTCGCGAATGTGGATGAAGTTCGCGGTGGCCAGCATTGACACCTCCGTCCATCTGGACGCTGTCTTCCACGCAATCAGCGCTGCAAGACACACACGAGGGCTCTGCCGGAATGCCCACGCCACGAGAACAGACTTCTCCATGGGAATTGCTTGATGAAGGGGAATAGCCGCCCCACTGGCTCTGAGAGCTGCAGCCAAGCTGAGCAGCGGCTGATTGATCAAACCCATATGCCGGAACGTTCCAGAAAGTCCTTTGGCATATGTCAGCATCGCTTGCGGCCGCACCCCCGTAGCCAATACAAACAGGCATGCAGAGTCCGGGGTCGCTGGCATGTTGTTCTTTGACGTCCAAGCGATGAACCGCCTCCAAAGATTGCGGCGCTGTGCAGTCGTGGAAGCCGCCCACATTCCTGCAACAAGATTCCGAAGTCTCGTAGTTGCTGTGGCGCGTGAAACTACCTGCTCCCCAGTTTTCCGGAAGTGTGTATGGCTCGTGTCGCCAGAAATGTGGTCGAGGAACACCTGCCCCATGAGGGATGTGGGATTGAGAGGATTGTGGTAAACTTCGGGAGTGTGAACTGGCTCGGTGTTTCTTCGTAATCCGCTGGAGGGCGTTGAGACCATCGTGCAGCTTCCTGACTTTGGAAGCAAGATACGTACCGCGGCGTTTCGGGGATGAGGAAGGGGGCGCTTCTCGATCTTTGGAGGCATAAAAGCTCGAGCGATGGGCGCAACTGGCGTTTTTGTTGGCTCTAGCCGGGGCGGACCCAGTCATTTCGTCCCGGCGCTCCCGTTTCCCTGATGACCACGCTTCCAAGCTGGGGTCGACTTCTGCAACTTCTTCTTTCCCATCTTTTGCATGATGGTCGCCGCGCACTTGTCAACCACGTTCGTCGGGCCAACAACCCCCTCACCTTGCTTTGTCAGCTCCAGCATGAGGTCGCGCCTGGGCACCTTATTTCGCACATACTGGTACTGAACGCGAACTAGCTGCAGGAGATCGTTCCCTGCTTGTCGATGCGGGGTCGTCTCCCAGCCGCTGAAGCAGGCTGCGCTCATTATCCACATTCGCAAGCTGTGGAACGCTTCTTCCAACCTCTCTCCGCCGGGCAAATGCACCATCCCACTGAGGTATCGCCCCTCAAGATGGTAGACCAACTGCTCGGGGTTGCCATCAATGTGCGGGACCCACTCCTGGACGTCCTTTGCATCAGCTGTGAACGAAATGGTGCATAGCTGTCAGCCACAAGGTTGCCACATTGTGGCCCCATTTAGCCACAAAGTAGCCACAAACCTTGTGGCTACCTTTGTGGCTAATTATGCAAAATTTTGGTATCACGGAAAACCGCGTGGAACTAGCTTTTTCGGCCAGAAAATGCATCTGAAAAACATTTTCTGATGATTTTGACAGGTTTTTGGGCCAGCATTTTGGTGAGCTGCTTCACCCTGGGCTCGGCATCCTGGTTGCGCACCCTGGGGTACCATTGGTAAACGGATTACTAAAACTCTACTGCTACTAAAGTAGTAGTAGGCATTATGCACACAGAATCGTGCATAATTCAGGTTAGCGAGAGTGACAGACCCGTTCTACTTGCACAGCGCTTACCATTTCTGTCCTAAAACCCTCTGAGAGGGCCTCTCAACCAGCGACCGGCGCTCTCCGAGCCTCTTCAATGACCCCAGAGGAGGAGTGGGAGAGAGCGGCAACCAATACCGCCGCAGCCAATCAGATTTGAATGATGCTAGAAAGCTGCAAAGAAAAGTGTCAGCCGTCTGATAATAGTCAGGAGCTGGCGGATGGTGACTGAGCTTGAGCTCCCTGCCGCGGGCCTGCGGCTCGTGCTGCCCGGCAGGCTGGGACCGGTATTGTCGGAAAGTCAGCCACCAGAAGCCATTTCCCTTGTGCCCTGGCTGGGGTGCTACAGGAGCCCGCGAGGAATTTCCAAGACGTGTGAGAGATTGCCCCCGCTACTTTTCTCGGATACTTTTTCATGGCTCCTTCTTGAACTCTTTCGTACATTGATTGCAACAAGTGTAACAGTGCCACTCAGTAACAGCTGTTGGGTACAGGGAGTCAGTCACACTGTCAGTGTGCTCCTGCTGTACTATGCCTGCTGCCGTGTAGTTGCGCTCAACGGCCGGCAAGCAAGCAAACTCGCTGGTGACGGGGTAGCTTGCACACCGAGCAGAAGAGCCGTCGTAATTGTGAAATGCTCTGCCGTTTGCTGGGTCGTTGCTGTCCTCCTGCGTATCCCAGAATATCAGCGTGCTTTGTCGTCGTTACTAGTAACCTTAGACCACGGTTGTCACCAACTGCGTGGTTTGGTCCTTTGGCAGGAAAAGTTGGAGACTATGAACCCCGCAACTGAACGGGTTTGCGGACAAGAGACCCTTTGAACTAAATTGATTCCTTGCCTGCTCCAAAACCTGTCAACAGAAGCATTGGCAGGTTCGTACTGACTGCTGTCTGAACTATCAACTTCGCTTTCGACGGGTTCGTCTTCCTCCGGTGCACTCTCCGACTCAAAATGTACTAGAATTATGGCATTGGCATTAGTTTTGCGACCGTGTTGGCACGATGCGGCAGTTTGTTGTTGTTTTCTGAACTTTTCAAGCCTTGAATTGCTTCGGTGTTGTACGAAATTACTGATAGAGTTGCCAACGTTCTCGCTGACTCGCGGCTGAGGATAGGGCGAAGCAGCTTATCCAGATTCTGGCTCAAAAACCTGTCAAAATCGTCAGAAATTGTGTTTCAGATGCATTTTCTGGCCGAAAAAGCTAGTTCCACGCGGTTTTCCGTGGTACCAAAATTTTGCATAATTAGCCACAAAGGTAGCCACAAGGTTTGTGGCTACTTTGTGGCTCCCAATTAGCCACTAGTGGCTATCTTGTGGCTGACAGCTATGAATGGTGCTGCTGTCCACTTCTTGGTTGCTTTCTGTCGGTCCTGCTGGTCGAGCTGCTGTGTCTGTGCTCCCAACCTTCGTCATTAGCTCTGCCATTTGGCGCTGGAGCATGATGAGCTGCTGAGCCTTCTCGTCGTTTTCCTTTTTGAGGGCAGCAATCACTGCCACCGCCTGTTCCGTCTGGTGCACAGTTGCATCCATGATACGAGTGTATGTGTACCCAGGTGCCGGAAGGGGGTAGAGTACCTCTGGTCCCTCATGAGGCATAACCCCGTGGAGGTCATTGTGAGCGACTGATGCTCGGACTGCATACTGGTCCCCATCTTGTTCTAACTTCCCCGCATGAAGGCGGTATGCTGCGGTGCTGCCAACTGGGCGCAAGGTATACACAATAACTTTGCCTACCAGAGTACGACACTGATCCTCCATCTGCCGAGCCGACATCTGCTGGGGGGCAGGAACCCCAGCTTGTCCTGCAGTAGCCGAAGGAGCTACAGAACGTGCACGCTCAGTCTCCTCCTCCGACCCAGCACGTGGCAGCTCGGGTGAAGGTGCAAGAGACATATTCAAATGTTCTTCTTTAAACGCTTTACGTTTCACCCACCACAACCACTACCCCTGGATCATGGTGTATGCTTGGAAAGTCACACCAGTGCGGCCATATTCGGGTCGTTGATTCCCCCGATAAATCAGCAAAGTTGATGGTGTGGTCGGTATAGCCAAGGGGAACAACGGGGGAACTACGGGGAACTGACCTTGGGGTGTCCTTTTTTTTTGTAGGGGAATTTTTTCAAACGCCACGCACCGGCGCAAAACCCGGAGCTTTGGAGTGACCAAAAACGGTTCCTCTTGCTTGGGCCTCCACAAAAGGCCCAAGCCTTTTGAAAAATGGAGCCTTCGGGGTGTCGGTGGACAGGGGGTGTCGGGGGTGGTGCTTTCGTGCCGCCGTGGAATGCGCATGAAGGATTTGTTGAAAAGTAGACTCGAACGCTATCGTAGGACTCGCAAAAGTCGGTTGGCTCACGTTTGCAAGAACCTAAGCAAAGCTCGCTACCGGCCCTTCAACGTTCGCCAAGAGGACTGAAGGAAAAGCTCAGCTACGACCATTGCGTGCTTGTACAGATCCTTGAAAATAATCGCGTTATCGTGACGGATGGCAGAGGCCGATCAAGATCTGCAGGATATCTTGGACAGCCCACAGGTAAAATTGGCCGGCAGCACGCAATCAAGAGTCCCATGGTGATTTGATGTGGACAGTCATAGACGAAAGGATGTGTTTGCTCAGCAAGCTGAGTCCAACTTGTGTCTGCATGGAAGGGAAGCTGATAAGAAGTTACTTCTTGATAAACTGCATGCCCTCACCCGAAGCATGCGATTCAAGGCTAATGTTGTTGTGGGCAAACTGCTCTACGATCTCTGGAACAGAAGGATGCAGTCCGGAGAGCTTCCGGTTTCTCCCAGAGTAGAGGAGCTGAAGCAAACGCCACCTGGGCCTCTGAACGTGATTGCGGATCACCTTCTTGCCCAAACCCAAGAGGGATTGGAGTGTCGGAATGACGCGCAAGGAGAGGCTCTTGGCTTGTTTGCTTCTTTCGCTGGCGAGAGGGAGACTTTGGACACGGTACCTGCATTCCAACTCGTCCCTCTCCGGAAAGCAAGTGGGTGGAGGTCCTGGGACTGCGAAGGCGTGACTACCCCACACAAGAAGGACTCGCTGTCTCTGTTCTGTCCCTGCCGCCATAGCCATCTTATCCTCGGCCAAGCACCAGTTTCTCCTCCTGCAACGCAACCTTGTCTTCAGCATGGCCATTCTGACTGTCATTCTGATTACCAACCTTACTCCTCGCTCGGGTTGCCGTCTTCGACCGCGACCGCCTCTGATAGTTTGGGTTAGAATGCAAACAATCTGGGGCGATAATTTGCATCGCAGGTGTCGCGGTTATCTCTTCGTACGTGATGTGTCATGCTTTCGCCTCTTTAGCTCGTCTTGATCGTCGCGCTCAGGCGCGCGTTTGGTGCCTCGCTTCTTCTTCGTTTGCTCGTCCAGGTTCATCGCTTGCGCGTCGATTTCTGCTTCTTCAAGGCGCTAGGGCGATGACCGCGTTGCCTTCTGTGGGGTCGTCTGCCCGCTCGACTTCTTCGCTTGCGCTTTGATGCGTCCTTTGCGCCTTTTGATACCGGCTCCGCCGGAGTCCGATTGCCGCTTCTTCGCTCGCGTTGGCACCGTCTTCTCGACCTTCGCTCTCGGTGGCGATGAGGTTTCCCGCTCTTCGGTCCCAACTTCTCCCGCTGCTTCCGGGAGCACCAGCCCCTTCCGACAGCACAGTTTGGGCCTTCGACTTCGCAAGTCCGCGAGCCGGCTGCAGTGCGCACGTCGGCATGCCATGGTCAGGTGTTCGTTGCGGCAGCACTATGTTATCGTCTTACACGTCGCGCATTGCGTCATGCGGTGTTGCCGGCAGAACTTCACCGCTAGGCCGTCGTCATCCTTGTGGTGGGCCTCACAGCACCACGCCACCGACTTGCCCCGACGCTTTCACACGCCGCACTTCACTTTCTGGTGCTCGTGGCACACCCGCTCACTCCACCTTTCGTGTTCCGTAGCGTCGTTGAACACCGTCCATCTCGCCGCACGCTTCGCCCAACTTTGCTTCACCAGAACTTTGCTTCACCCGAACTTAGCTTCACCCGAACTTAGCTTCGCCCGAACTTTGTTTCGCCCGATCTTAGCTTCACCAGAACTTTGCTTCACCCGAACTTTGCTTCCCCCAGAACTTAGCTTCGCCCGGACTTTGTTTCGCCCGAACTTAGCTTGACCCGAACTTTGCTTCGCCCGAACTTTGCTTCACCAGAACTTTGCTTCACCCGAACTTAGCTTCACCCGAACTTAGCTTCGCCCGAACTTTGTTTCGCCCGAACTTTGCTTCACCAGAACTTTGCTTCATCCGAACTTTGCTTCCCCCAGAACTTAGCATTGCCCGAACTTAGCTTCGCCCGAACTTTGCTTCGCCCGCACTTTGTTTCGCCCGAACTTAGCTTGACCCGAACTTTGCTTCGCCCGAACTTTGCTTCACCAGAACTTAGCTTCGCCCGAACTTTGCTTCGCCCGAACTTTGCTTCCCCCAGAACTTTGTTTCGCCCGAACTTTGCTTCACCAGAACTTTGCTTCATCCGAACTTAGCTTCGCCCAGAACTTTGCTTCGCCCGAACTTTGTTTCGCCCGAACTTAGCTTCACCAGAACTTTGCTTCACCCGAACTTAGCTTCGCCCGAACTTTGCTTCACCAGAACTTAGCTTCGCCCGAACTTTGCTGTTCCCCGAACTTTAACTGCTGCCTCCAGTCTCGCCACGCGCCGGCCTTAGCCGAGCGCACGTACTTTTTAGGGCTCCATCGGCCCCGCGGGAGCGTTTTAAAAAGACACAAGGTTTTGACCCTACATGCTATATGACCCCTATATGACCCCCATATGACCCCTATATGACCCCTATATGACGCCACGGGGAGTATCCCGGAGGAAGCCAGACCACATGGATACGGGGCGAGGCTGGTAGCCCTCGAGAAAAAGGATGGGGGGCTCCGACCCATTGCCTGCGGGGAGGTCCTGAGGAGGGTGGCAGCCAAGATCCTGGCCAGGGACAAGTCCCTGGTGCAGGCAATCAAGCCAATCCTCGCGAGGTGCGGACAGACCGGGGTCGGGATGAAGTCCGGCGCCGACGCCATGGCGTGTGCGATGAGGTGCGTGGGCGAACGCTACCGGCACAGCGGCCAGGGGCGAGGAATTGTGAAGGTGGACCTGCGCAACGCATTTAACAATGTGAACAGGGGAGCCATCCTGAAAGCGGTGGCCGAAAGCACACCCGGCCTCCTGCCATACGCAATAGCGGCGTACGGGCACAGATCACAGCTGTCCTTCGGGCACGAGGTGGTCTGGTCCGAGTGCGGAGTGCAGCAAGGGGACCCGCTGGGCCCACTGTTCTTTTGCTTGGTGCTCGAAAGTCCTAAGAGAGATGGACTTGTCCTTGGCCGGTCACCTGCCACCCTTGGGGGCCGATGACATCCCGCCCGGGGCCCCCGTCCCAGCCCAACTGGACCGAGCGTCAGACCCACAACCACAACCACAGCAGGCAGGGGGGGAAGAGGAACCAACCCCGTTACCGCAGCAGGGGATGGTGGTGGATGGGGAAGGGGCACCAATCCCCCCAGCACAGGCGCAGGTCGACCCGTTGCGAGCGTCCCAGCTGGAAGCGCGGCTTTCTACCTGGACGATGGCGCAGCAGCGGGCTTGTGGCGATACCTCGTGGCATGGCTGGCTGCCTTCGAGAGGGAGGGCGGCCGTGGGCATGCACCTCAACCACGGCAAGAGCGAGGTCATCTGCCTGGAGGGGGAGGAAGTGCCGGATGCGTTCGCGGCGATGACCCGGCGCTCGCTGGACTCCTGGGACATCCTGGGGGCGCCGTGCGGGTCCGCGGCGGCGGTCAAGGAGGCGGTGGAGAAGATCCTGGACCGGGCCGAGAGGAGGGCGAGGGCCATCGCGAGCCTCCCGGACCCGCACGTGGCGAT
Organism: Diplonema papillatum; assembly: GCA_030068145.1. Taxonomy (NCBI): domain Eukaryota; phylum Euglenozoa; class Diplonemea; order Diplonemida; family Diplonemidae; genus Diplonema; species Diplonema papillatum. The sequence goes on from JAPJBO010000985.1 coordinate 8,059, forward strand.
GGCCCTGCTGAACTCGTGCGCGGGGTTCGTCTGCGTCGTGTCGCTCATGCGGGCGACCGGACCGACGGCCGACTATGGAAGGGTCGACACCTTCATGCGGCGAGCCGTGGGAAAGACCCTCGGGGCCGAGCTGAGCGACCTGGAATGGTTGCAGACGTCGCTGCCCCTCAGGCTGGGCGGCCTGGGGATGCACTCCTGCGCGGACACGGCGGCCGTGGCAGGGGCGGCGGCGACCCTAGAAGGCATGAAGGGCCTCCCCCTCCTGACCAGGTCCCCCGAGGGGGGGCCGCACACAATCACACCCACACAGGATTCCGTATGCGCGGCATCGCTCAGCTGCCCCAGACTTGCACTCTTCCCGGAGGTCCTGACCGAGGTCAGGGACTCACTGCAAGCAGGGGCCGAGCGTTCCGCGTAAGCAGAGGGAGTGGGCGGTGAAGATCTCGGCAGCCAGGCAGGAGAGCCTGCTGAGGAACCTGCTGAGGAACGAGCTCTTCAAATGAAGAGCTCGAAGCAGTGCTTGGCGAAGGGCTCATTGAGCTGGGACGTGCGGATGCTCCACTCTTGCTGACCACTGATGGAGCTCAGGCTTACCGAAGCCTTGTGGATCCTCTTTCCCCGAACTTTTATTGGAAAGACCTAGAAGGCTCGAAGGCATGTGTACGGTATGCCTGGGTAAACCACGGCAAAGAGGAGTGGACAGCCAAATGGACTGTCTGGGCCCATACAGACAAGTGGCAGCCATCCGGTGCCCACAACTACGAAACAGACCTGTTGGAAGCGCTCCACTCTGGTCGCCTAGAAGGGGCAAATGCCAAGCTGATAAGGGAGTACTACACAGAAAAAATGTACTTGGCTGGCACACAGAAAGGTGACGGCACCTGGGCAGGGGATTAGTTTCCGTTGCAGATTTAGACCGACGGTCAACCGGACTTGGCCCAGGGGATTAGCTTCTATATCCACATTTGGACTGTCAGTCCAAATTACGAAAGGCTGCCGAGAAAAAAGAAAAAAAAAGTGGCACTACACCACCACCCAGTCCCCGGCAGAGGTAGCCAATGTGCAGTTCGAGCCCCGCCTCTCAGGGACCAGCCTTGTCATGAAGATACGTCGCGTCGCGCTGTATTGAGCCCTTTCCTGGGCTGCAGGTCTTTTCGAAGAAGTCGGCGAACACAATGTATCGAAGGGGTCGGGGGGGTTCTGTTCGCACCGTGCCTTCGCGACACTAGCTTGGATGTCTGTGCATGATGGACAAACCCGTTTCTTCGGGCCTGCGAGCCGGGAGATTGGTGTACCATACCGGTTTTTCCCGGCTCGCTATGCGAGCCAGGAAATTGCTTATTTGCATTTGAAGAACACTGGGTGGAGTGGGAGATGACCACTAAATTAGAGGGCCACACATGATACACCATTGAGTTTATGAACTCCATTCTTATACTTTACTGAAAAACAAGGTGCCGCGGTACTGGGGATTCCGGTCGGCAGTCCTGCTGTTGCTTATTATTACGCTGCGGGAATAAATAGCGACCGAGAGCAGAGATGATTGATCCTTGTTTTAGTGTACATACTAAACACCGAAAGGTTTCCTCGTCCCTCGACTCTTTTGTTTTTCCCACCACCCAATATGGAAGATGAACCGGATATTGCCCAGCTTTTTTCGATGAGCGAAGTGCAGACTGCACGGGCCCGGTCGGTCTCTCCATCGGCGACAGCAGGGCAAGGAATGCCAGACCCTATGAGCATGTCGGAACGCATGTGCGCGACCAGGTGGAAGCCTTGGTGGGGAAGCTGATCGTGTACCGGCGTAGAAGAAAGGGCACCGTGGACTACGGCATGTACGCTGGGGTCTTGGGACGTAGTGAGGGAGGTGCGGCAGTTCCTCCGTATGTTGTGCGGCGCAGTGAGGCTTCAACTACCTTGACGCGGTAGAGCCCCACAACGGACCCGAGGAAACGGTCCAGATGCCGCACCCCGAGTGGGAGTACAGCCGCGTGGTGGAGGCGTCAGTTCACCAGACGGAGGCGGCAGAGGCGTTCGTGCGGAAATCGCAGGAGCGACAGCAACACGAGGTTACTAGTCTGCGGCAGCGACTTGCGGCGATGGAGGCCCTGGTTCAGCAGCAAGCTGTAGACGGACCCCGCGATGCGATGATGGGAGAGGTTCCTCGGAGACACCCTGCAGACGTTGCAGGTGTGAAGGAGTGGGTGAACGAAGTTGAAGATGATGGTCTTGCAGCAAGAGGGCCGATGGGTCGTGCCGTATCTCAGCTCGACGATCCTCCAAGACGCGTTCACTGCTCTTCGCCATTGGGTCTTCGCCGCCTCGGAGATGGAGGATTGGTGGAAAACCCATCATTTGACTCTGGGCAACTTCCTTTTGCGGCAAGTGTTGCTGCAGTTCTGTTTCGTGCGGGACAGGGTTCCACGGGCAGTGCTGCAACAGCGCTTGGAGAAGGAGGACACCTCGATTCACGAGGTGCTGCGTGCAGCTGCGTCGTGTTCCCCCGCCAAGAACGTGCCAGATCTCTTCTCGTCAGAAGACGGCCAAACCGCGAACACGGACGGGAAACGCAGAGGCGGGGGGGAGGCATTGACTAGCTTCTTCCCCGCTTCACCCGGCACGCGCAAGGGCGTTTCCTCGGCTGCGCTCGACGATGTCCCGCAGAAGAAGGAGCACCCCGCCCTTCGGCGCATTCGACGAAGGCTCACCGCCAAACGTTTCTCTCTTCGGACGAGCAGTCCTTCGTCTTGTTCAAAGTCGAATAGGAAAAGAAGAAAAAGGAAAAGAAAACAGAATCACCCCTACTCGTACCTCCAGAGTGAACAACGAAGCAGTGGTTCCAGCAAAGGAAGCCTGGGGAGAGTTGGAATCGCTGGTGAGTCGAATGCCCAGCGCCTGTATTTGTGGGCCCGATTAGTCCGATGGACAGCCGCAAACAAATTGCAGTTGACCGCGGATTCGGCGGCTCTGTTTGTATTGGCTACGAAGGTCAGCCGGCAAGGACAGCTCGCCTATGCAAACGCATTAGCGGGGACATTCCGGCATATCGGCATGCCTGCCCAGTCCCTGCACAGTCTTGCGGGGACACTAAGAGCGGTCGGGGGAGCCATTCCTGTGCACCAGGCCCTGCCGGTAACCAAATTAAAGTTGGTGGCTTGGGCCCGCCGTCAAGTACCCGAGCTGCAGCTGGCGGTCCTTCTTGCGTGGAAAACCGCAAGTCGTTGGGGGGAAGTGACCCAAGTGTCCCGTTCACCGTCATTGAAGAAAAGCCGACAGGAATGCGGCAGCGTTTTATTTTGTGGACCCAGGAAGCTAATTCCGCTCTGAAGAGCGAGGGCTATGAAGCCTATGTCCCACTGGGGCACGTGTCAGAATACCTCGACGCGGTGCTCGGCGAGTGTGCGACAACCCGCGACCTGCGGACAGGTTCTATCAGGTAGAGATCCCACCCGAGTCAAGAAAGCATTTTCGTTTCGTAGACGACTCGGGGACCTGGTACGAAATGAATCGGCACTGGGGGTTGAGGCCGGAGGGGAGGAGACGTGCAACACTGGCAGGTGAGCCCCCTAAGTGCAGAAACCGCTGAAAAACAGTGGAAACACAAAAAGCCGTTAGCGGTCAAAATTTGGAAAATGGACCGGAGACCAAGCTAATGCCCTGGACTTGGCCCAGTGGCTTATATATTATATGGGTCTGGTGCTCGGACCAAGTCCGAGCCAGTAATAGGTCCCCCTGGAAAGTACCCTTTACGAGTCACTCTGAAACTTTGGGAGGTGTACTTTTAGCTTTTTCAGGAAATATCTGATGTTTTTATCTAAATAGTACGAGGGGGGGCTTTAGTACCTATTTGTTGGATAAATAGACTAGGGGCTATTCTCTGGAATGATAAATCTGCAAATAGTACATTTGCGCCGGTAAAGACCTGCGCCCAGCGAGACGAGAGGCAGCAGTTAAAGTTCGGATAACAGCAAAGTTCGGGCGAATCTAAGTTCGAACGAAGCAAAACAAAGTTCGGGCGAAGCTACGTTCTGGTGAAGCAAAGTTCTGGTGAAGCAAAGTTCGGGCGAAGCTACGTTCTGGTAGGCTGACTCAAAATGACCCAAGGTGACCCAAAAAACCGCGAGATGTTGAGAAACTCTGCAAAAACGCAAATTCCGGGCACATAGACCCCGAAACCCAACAAACCCCGAAAATCGTTTTCGACCGGAAATGTGTCGTTGCCCGGGTTCGAACCCGGGCCCTGAAGGCATGCGCTGCTCACTCTGCCATCACGGACTCCTTTCCAGGGGGGAAAGTCAACGTGCCGGTAAGACCGGCGCCCAGCGAGAGGCAGCAGTTAAAGTTCGGGTAACAGTCAAGTTCGGGCGAAGCAAAGCAAAGTTCGGGCGATGCTAAGTTGTGGTAGACTGACTCAAGTTGCCCTCGGTGACCCAAAAACCGCGAGATGCTGGGAAACTCTGCAAAACACGCATACTTCGGGCACATTCGAAAACCAACAAACCCCGACAATCGTTTTCGACCGGAAAAAAGTCCTCGGCTGACCCGGGCCTCCAGGCCCGAAGTGTGCAGAATACCCGGCGCCGAGTCACGGGTCGAGAAAAACCTGGATCGAGGGAATTGACTACTCACCCCAAAAAAACATTACAAAGTGCCCCCGGGCTTCGCCCCCGACCCCCCTAAAAAGTGGGGTTGGCGCGACAGAGCTCTAGTCTCGGGAGATCAAATAAACACGACTGGAGCAGCTCAGGCCAGAGGACTGGCCCGTTTCGGTCGGATACTGTTCGGTAGATTTCGCTCCTGCCGATGCTTGCACGAAGTTAGCTGACATTAAGCCTCCGGTTAAACGAAGCTAGAGCACAAAGTTTACTTGATCTCGCACCTACTTTCCGATACCAAATAGATGCTCTATTCTAACTCTCCTTTTCGGACCGTTTCGGCACGTTCCGCATGTGAATTCAGTTCAAGCCCGAAAGCATCGGAAGCCGTGCCCCACTTCCAAGTTTCATCATACGCTAAGTTTACCAGAGACAAGCGCACATGACTGGACACAAAGCCCTAGGTGTCGCAGCTGCGGTTCCGAATGACGGCAGCATTTGTCATCGCCGGTTTATATGATAATGATGGCAGCTATGGCGACGCCATTGCGCAGTACGAATAGTTCTGCGACAGAAAATATTCGGAATAAAAGCATGCATCCCCAAGCTAGGCCAGGTAGTTACTACGAATGCGCTGGCCCGATTCCGTCAAAGGGGGACTTGGCACAACAAAGACGGGAAAGGGGCAGACAGACAGCCCACAACACGCGTTGACTGTGACCGTCTTTGAATCGGGGTACTTAGAGCAACAAACAGTCCAAAAGATGTCAACCACAGGGTAAAACAAAAGACCAATTAATATGATGCGCGGAACACGCCGTTTGCTGAGCGAGGTGGCCAAAGAAGTGGCTGCAGCTCCAGCAATCAATGTCGAAGGAACACTTCAGATTGCGAGGTTCGATCCGGCGACGAACACACAAAGAATTGACTCCTTCAAGTACCCAAAAAAGAACGAGTACATGGTCCTTGATTTGTTGGTAGCTGTGAAAGCCCACCAAGATCCATCCCTTGCGTTCAGAGCATCCTGCTGCGAGGGTGTCTGCGGGTCGTGTGCCATGAACATCAACGGCATCAACTCCCTGGCGTGCATTACCTACGCCACCCAACACACAACCGTGTTCCCGTTGCCGAACTTTCCCGTACTTAAGGACCTTGTCGTGGACCTGAAGAACTACTTCCGACAGTACGAGTTCATCCGCCCCTACACGCGAAACCACAACAAGCACAGGTTCCACATTCACAACATCTACAGTGACTACAAGAAGGCCACCACGGCCCTGTACGGACAGAATACACTGGTATGACTTATATTTACTTGCATCTCAGTCTTTTCGTGAGCAGCCGACAAACGGCAGCGAGACCTCTCGGCCCGGTCGCATCAAATAATGAGAGCGCATTGTTATGCTTATATAGTCCTGTCAACAAAACACAACTCGAACAGTCAGCTGCCCCAGTTTCGGACACCCGCCGCTGGAGCGGCCTCAACACACCGACGAAGAAGTCAGCATATTTCTCGCTCCTGGACAAGTGCGTGTCAAAAGGCGACAAGGCCGGTGCCATGAAGGTACGTAGTTTCATTTCTTTTATTCATGTTCTTTAGCTTGCTGGATAAACGGTTCTTCAAGCTCTTCCGGCACGGGGTCTAGTTCTCGGCATGACGTTCCGGCAACGAGTCCTGCCTTCTAGCAGTTTGGCAGTATCACGGGTCTTGGCCGGAAAACGAAAGCATCTTACAGGTCCTCGAAGCAATGAACGAGAACGGCGTCAAGCTGTCCAAGAATGAGTCTGACAAAGTTGTGAAGGCACTCTCCGCGTGAGCAGGGGTTTGAGCAACAAACAAGGCCTCACGCAGTCCGCGAGCAGGGGCGTCGAAGGGATGTGTTCAACCACGTCGACCTATCACCAGACCGCATTAGCTGACAGGCCTGTCCCCGATTCTTTTCAGAGCAGGGTACAGCGACGGCACGCTCGCAGGGTTCGAGCGGACGTCGCGTTAAGTCGAGGTGTGGTAAAATCTTACTCAGCACAGCTCCCTCGCTGAGTGTAGATTTCTACGCCGACTATCTCATCCAAGCCAGCACCAGATCGAGCAGCAAGGTCTATGGGCATACGAGTGGGTGGGATTCAAGTTGCACTCACTCTGGCTTTCGAAGCCACAACCCCTTAACAGCTCTTTCTTGCCTTTCTCTTTCTTCTTCGACTGGTCCTTTCGTCTCTTCGTTTTCGACACACCTGTTTGCCCCCGTCCTTCTTTTGTTTCAGCCCATTTCCTTCCCGCGGACGCGCTCTGGCATCGTATTCCTCTCCGAGTTCCGAGACCGCCTGCGTACTGCTGCGATCTCACCCTCCCTCATCTCGTGTGAGTTCGTGAACTTGGCTCTCTTTGTTGTTAGATGCAACCTTTCTCGACATTGAGGTGTCGAATAGTTGCCGTGTCTCGAGTAAGCAGACTCGTTCGGTCGCCGGTGTGATGCATCTAATTGCGACTTAACAAGACCCTTCACCCGGCTATGCCTGGCGCTGCCGTAGAACCTTCCACACTATGCCAGCCCGTAGACCAAGAAAGCACGTGATCGTGAAGACTCACCCCAGGTCTTGCTTCGAACGACCGATTTCCACTCGGGGTATTGAGACTGTGTTCTACTTGCTCGACATCTGTCCAAGGATGAGCAGAGTCGAGGTAGAACGGTCAAAGAGAGAAGTAAACTTGAAAGACATAAGACGTATTCGAAAAACAAAGGACACCCAAGGCACTTCGCCGCTGTTGGGACGGCGAAAGGAAGAGTAACCGAGACTTACTCAATACCAATGTGAACAAACAGACTTCGCGACAAACGCGAAAAAGCGAAGAAGAGGAGCAACGAGGCGGGGATCGCAGTTTCCCCCCTCCTCCACCTTGACACATCTTTTTTACTACCATCCGCCAAGGCGCTTATCCTACGGGTATTGTTCAACTTCTGCTGTTGTCCTTTCTCCCTTATTTGTTTCCCGGGCCAGCGTCCAGCGCCGTAGCAGGAAGGCTTGCAACGAAACCAGTAAAACTGGCAGTTCAGGTCCCATGCATTGTGCCTCGCCGGCTGCGAACAAGACCGAACCTTGGCCACCCTTCGTGCTTGTTCCAAAGTGAAGGCCAACCCACGGAGGCCCGAGCAACCTTCGTGGTATTCGTGCCAGTGCTGGTGGTCTCCACGCTTTGGGCGGAATTACCCAAGACAAAGAGATGCTGCTGAAGTTGACGCTACTAGTGGCAGTCAGTCTTTCGCTTGTTCCGAGGATCCCCGTGCACGTGTCCTACCTATTGGGCGATGCACGGCCTGCAGGCGATTCGTTGCAATGGTGATTCAGGAGAGGCTATCCTTTCGACCCTTGCACGACAGTGTCATCACCACTCCTGCTCACAAAGCCCGAACAGAATTCAAGTCAATTAACCTGTCCCACTGAGCTGCAGTGAAACAGTTTCGGACTGGTACGTCCCACGGCGGGTTGCCGGCAAGTTCGCAGAAGCTCAGTTTCTCACAAGAAGTCCATCGCAACGAAAGCGCTCAGGCAAAAAGGAAGAGCATATTACGAAGAGGGAGCGGGACACAGGGAGAAAGAAAGCGAGAGGGGGGGGGAACCGCGCGGGTGGCGTGGGGAGTGTGGCGGGCGAGTTGATCGGCTCGTTAGGCGAAACAGGAGACGCAGGGCCCACGAGCGCGCGGGTGTAAAAAAAAAGGAGAGGCAGCAACCCTTGCATGTCGATGTCGTACCTGAAGACCGCGGAGGGCGGCTCCCGGCGGCCCGCCCCGGACGTTCTGGGCAACACCGACGAGTTCCCGCCGCTCGGCGGCAGCCGGGCGGGCGCGCCCTCGACGCCCACCAACTCCACGGGCAACAGCCCGAGCCAGCAGCCGCAGCCCCAGCAGCAGCAGTCCTCGCAGCAGCAACCCGGGCCGGCGCAAGCGCAGCCGCCCCAGGGCGCCCCCGCAGACGTCCCGAAAGGTGAAATGAACGAGGAACTCGGTATCGACTTCTGATCCCTTTTTCTTTTAGTACTAACCGGGGCAGGACCTTATGCAGCCCATTTTCTCCTTCAGACTAGACACCAGGCCCATTTTCTCTGGTGAGTCTTAATGCAGGGGGGGTCCGGGGGGCACCGCCCCCCGGGAGACGGTACGGTACATGGAACTTCAGATTCTGCCTTGTTCGGAACCTGTAACAGGAAACTGATGCCTGGTTACAGGCCTCTGGCGAAAATTCGAAATCTTGTAAATTTAGATACTTTATGGGGGGTCCAGGGGCACCGCCCCCTGGGATTACATGGTGCCTCAGAATCTGATGTCCTGGCCAAGGCAGGACCTTCTGCAGCCAGTGTTCCCCTCTGAAAGGTCTCACCCTTCTTCGTAGCACAGCCAGAATATAGGAGAAATAATTCCCACTACAGGCACCCAAAACCTCTGCCCAACCCAAGATTACAGACACCAAACTCCTGCCCAACCCAGTGTAAATCAACCGAACCTCCCACCCGATTTTCGATTTTTTTTTTTTGGGTGAGTTACCTCCAGTGCATAATACAGAGACGTGATTTTGGCCAAAAACGGGTGTTTTGCGCATCTGGACGTTTTTTGGCCTGAAGGCTTTGTACACCCTGACAATTATTGGCCCTTTAATTTGCGGAATTCTATTTACAACACTAAAATCAGTTTACCTCACACCCAGTGAGCGTAAAATCCCACTTTCCCCCACTGTTTTTTTTCGAAAATTAATCTCAAAAAAAGTGGCCTGAAACAGTGTCCCCACCCTTTTGGGGCGTGTTTATGGCAATTTTTTTGAGATAAAATTTTCGAAAAAACAGTGGGGGAAAGTGGGATTTCCCACTTTCCCCCACTCCTTTTCCACTTTCCCCCACTCCTTTTTTTGTTTTCTGAAAAGCCTTAAAAAGTGCCCTGAATGACCTCAGGAGCAGGATTTTTTGTGTTCATGGTGAGAAAAGTGCCCCCTGTCTCTTGAGTCCAAACGGAAACAGGACGCACCCCCTGCCCCACCCCAGCTTGTCAGTGAGACCTGGGCACAATGTCAAGTCTGGGCCTGGGTGTTCGGTAAAACTGATTCCGTGTGGTAAATAATCGTACCTCACTGGTCTGTGTGGGTGAAATTGTGTGAAAACATCACTGGGTTGTGAGTTTTTCTTGTTACGGTGTCTCGGGGACCTTGTTTGACGGTCCCTCAGGTGGTGGGAAAGCCTCTCGGCAGGAAAAAAGGCTGTCCCTCGGGTAGTCCTCCGCGGCGCTCCGCGCCGCTCCGGACTCCCTCGGGACAGCCTTTTTTCCAGCCTCGAGGCCTTTCCCACCCCCTCGGGACCTCAACAAGGCCCCTTGACACCGTAAACAAAAACTCACACCCAGTGAGTTTTCACCAATTTCCCCCACTCAGACCAGTGAGGTAACGTGTATTTATGGCCATGCAATTTGTGGACGAATTATTTGATTTTTCGGAGGGCCCAGAATTAATATTTCTTGTCAGGCTCTTGGACAGGCACTCGACCGTTTTGGGGACAGGGAACTAGCTATGCCCCACCGCAGAGACAGATGCAAATTATGCCTGCGCCGCAGGCGCGGAAATTTTTGAACTGTCACACAAAAGCAAACGCTTGTTTCCGATGTTCTTGTTAAAAAGCACCTCTGACTAGTCTCAGTTTGCGATGGACTGTTGGCAGAGCTTACATACGCCTTCAAACCTGATTGGACAATAGTTATTAGAAAGCGGGGTGTATTCGGGCACAACGGGAGGCACAGCTCTTGGGGTCTTGGGGCGTTTCGGGTGGTGCGAGCGTGAGGCGTGTCTATCCAAGATGGTTGGATGGCATTCACGGCGGGCAAGGGTTCACAAAGGCAGAACACACGGCCTCTGGATACAACGACGACAACTTTCCTAGCCTGTGGAGCTACCACGAACTTCACAGCATAGTCTGTAAAGGTCGGAGAGGCTGAATCAGGCTTGCTCCGAGCCAGTTCGACGAGCACACGCGGGAGCTCTTCAACGTGCGTACTCTGCGTACTCTGCCGACCCTCCTCGACCCTCCGCAACCCCCCTCGACCCTCCGCCGATCCTCCGCAATCTTCCGCCGGCCCTCCCATGCACACCCGGAGCCCACCCATAGTTCATGTGTGCACTGGAGTACACCTTGACACAAGATCCGGACACGAATTTATATATATATATATATTTTTTTTTTTTGCGCATTTGAGGCAGGGCCTTATATATAAAAATTCCTCCCACGTAACTGTCCATAAGTTGCTCGGAGTTACTCAAAATCCCAGTTGCGGCACAACTGCACGTTTATGTACCCGACAGGGTGCACCTCTTTTGTGGTTGTCACTACTGTCCATCACAGAGACTGTCCTTCGGGAAGCAAAAGAGCCATGCGAAGAAGGCGAGTGTTGGGGTACTGTAGCAGTGTGCCGGGATCATTCAAGAACACTTGGCAGTAATCTGCAACAGCAGGGCGGACAGCCGCGGTCTTCGCTTTCTTGGCAACACGTCATGAAACAATACTCAAGCCAGAAATACCAGCGCCGCAGGCGCGGAAATTTTTTTCAAGCTATCGGGCCAGTCGCAGGTTCCAAAATTGAGGCTGTACGTTGCTTCAACGATGATCCAAAGGTGCAGTAACCGGTGCTGTGTACTGCTAGTGTGACTGCTTTACTGTAGCATTACTACTGGGCCCCTCAGCCAGGGCATTCTGTGCTTTTTTTTTTTTGTTGCTCGGACTTGGTCCGAGCACCAGACCCATATATAAGCCACTGATTTGAGGTGCGCAAAAGACCCCCTGTATTATCCTATGGTTACCTCACCCAACCGCTGCAGTGCATAACCCCCTGAACCGGGGGAACCGGCGACCGCGACTCAATTAAGGTGTGGTCAACAGTGTCGCCACGTGAAGGCCCCCCCATGACACCCAATCGCCGATCCCCCAACGGCCAGCATCATGTACTTGATGCGACGCGGACAACAACAAGTGCTGACAGCACCGCCCGGCGAATAGAGGGCCACAAAAGTGGCAAATCGACCGGTCGGGAGGTGCTTAGCAGCCTGATGGCTGCACACCTAAGCAGGGCTGCATCCTCGTGTTGTAGCCGTCTTGTGTATAAGGCTTCGTGGGGGGCCTGGTCAACCACCTCATCACTATAGGGCACAAACCTTTCGCTACCGTGATTGCCGGGGGCGGGTCACCATGAAGAAGAGAAACGTATAGCAAGACCTGCCCCCTGCGCCTGCTGCTTCGGCAGACGACACATACTAACTACTTGCCGGATGGATGCGGGCAACTGCACCTTTGTACCACCGTACACCCTCTGGGTGCTTCCAGGTCACGCGCAATCGGGTGTTTGAGAAAGCGTTGTGCGCTTCACCCGTTGACGTTCTTGACTGACCAATGCAATGAACGCTTGAAAGGAAGAAACCCAAAAGGGTTGCACTTAGGATGGAGTAAACACGATGTTTAATATGGTACGATGCCAAAAGGGGGGGGGGGTTTGGGCAGATGTTTTATGGCATAGTAAGATACTGGGCATGTGGGGTATGGGACCCATATCCCCCCAGAAACCATTTTTTCGGGCCGGTTTTGGGGCCAAATGCCCTCGGAGAGCCTTTTTCTGAGCGCAAAACTCTGTTTCTGTGGGTTTCGAGGCCCCGCACGGTGCACTCCAGCATCGTGTGGGGGTGTTAACTGTGCGGCCAAAGTGTCGGGCGTGGGCACACCTGCTAGATCCAGTGTGCCACACCCGCAAATCCAGCGTGAAATCCACTGACACCCAAAAATCCAGTGCGGAATCCAGTGTGACACCCGCAAATCCAGTGTGAAACCCACTGTACACCAGCTAAAACAGTTCCCCAAGTTGGATCGAGTCACCTGTCGTCCAACGCAAATCAATCATCAAGGAGGCGAGGCCCCTGGTTGTTAAAAAAGCTGACCCCAGGTTCTTCTGGCAGTATTGGCAACTTTTATTGGCAGAAATCGGCTTGTCGGATCGAAAGAAGTGAGTTTGCTGCTGGTAACCTCACGAAGGCGATGGTTAATCGTGTTCCCTTCTGCAGGTGTCGCACACGTCCGGCCAGGTGTTCGAACCGGGCACCACGTAGCTGGCGGTACGTGTTGTACGACACCTTTGCCGTTAGTTGGCCTTCTTCGTCCACCAGCCTGTGCTAGAAGGATTTGTGCGACGAACGTCTTGTGCACGACAGTTTTCCGTGACCCACGACGTCGGTGGTTGCCTCCACGAGATCGTCGAATGCCTGCTGCCTCATGGGTCACCTTTGTCGGTCGCCCTCTGTACAGAGACCCCGGGCGCAATCGGGTCAACTCCTGCAGCTTTCATCAGAAAGGCTCTCGTCGCTCTAAAGTGTCTCCGCATGGAGCCCTGTGACCTATCGTACTTCGTGTGCGTCTTGCCTTGCAAATTTTTGAGCCAATTCTTCGAACGAAACGCATTTACTAGTCACGCATTCTGAGAACAGAGTTAAGTTCCTGTTCTGGGTGGGTGCTGCCGCCGTAGCCATTGTACAGTCGTAACCCTACCTGGGGCCTCAAAGTCCACAACAACTGAGTTTTGCGCTCAGAAAAAGGTTCTCCGAGGGCATTGGACCCCAAAATCGGCCCGAAAACATGGTTTCTGGGGGGGTATGGGTCCTATACCCCACATGCCCAGTATCTTACTATACCAGAAAAACATCTGCCCAACCCCCCCCCCCCCCTTTTGGCATCGTACCATATCAAAAACCCGCACCCACGCGGCGTTGACTGTGGCTGGTCTTTGTAAGGGCTGCCTTGATGTTGCTTTTATCAACTCACACTAAGCTGAAACTACTACTATTGTGCAGTCTATTGTCACAGATTGTTGCTGCATATCAAGTTCAAACTATCTGGCGAGCAACGAACAGTTTTACCCTGCAAATCTACGCAAAAAAAAAACCTTATATTAGGGCGGAAACAACCCGCACCACGCAAGTGTCGCGAAACCCAAGCACTACTTTACGAGAAAATACATAAAAACACGGACAACAGACCGGTACGGGCTACAAGGCTACCCCTGCTCAACTTGTAGAACGTGGGGGGCCCAAGACTACACTCCACGAAGGAAAGTACTTGGTGTCGGTCACAAACAGTCCCGGACATGGCTAGCCATAACCCATAACGAAAGCGTGCACTAGATATACAACCCGTAACCATGTAGCCCTTTCTTGCTCTAAGAGAACCCATTCATGAACGGTCACACGGAGACTCTAAACCCCCGGAATATCAAGCGAACTTTAACTCTGAAAACAGCGGCATCTCCATCCCGTAGGGTGCGTCATGCTATCCTAGTGCCACGGTAGTGAGACAGGGTTGACAGTATTAGAAAGCTGTGTACAGTCGTTACACCAGTTTCCATCCTTACAATCGTGCTTCGAGGCGGTTCGGCTTGCAGTATCCTTTTTGTGGTAACAACGCATTGTTGTCACCTGCATAGTACATGCAACCTTACCACACTCACACACACACACTGAACCAATCAAGGCTACAATTCCGAACAGCGCGTGATCACCGCGAGCAGCTGGCAGGACCTTCAGCCGTAAGGTAAAATAGCTGAAAACCTGGGCTATACTCCGCATCAGGTGTTACCCATCATTGAGTTCCTCACACACACACACACACACACACACACACACACACACAGGAAAGTACGGCCTGGGCGGAATCTTGCAAATAATACGAATGACGGACCCGGATCTCAATACCCTTGCCCTTGGCTACGACCTGACAACTCTCGGTATGGTACTTCTCGACTTCGCGTGGAATCTTCGTGCAATCAGACAGTCCGGTACAATACAACTTGCGTTGCTAGTGTCTGCTGACAGATTTGGCACATACGCCTGGCATAGGTTTGGACCAGCCACAATCAAACACACAACGCAGGCCTCTCTCTCAACTCGCCCGAACCTCTGTATACGACTCTCTGCTGCCCCTGGTCCGATGCGCAATCGGTGGTCCAACCGGAGTACAAGGTATGGCCTTCCAGGGAGTTTTAGTCACCCGCATGACATTGGATGCGCGTTGCATGTGGAACGTACATATTTCAGTACGTTGGTTCGCTTCTTGCCATGAGGTCCTTGGTGCTTGAGTCCGGATGGTTGCACATCGCAGAAAGAGCATGCCCTACCTCAGGTGCGATGTGCCGCGGGCGTACCAAACCTGTACTGCTGGTGTTCAGAAGGCTGGGGTAAACCCTCACATCTAGACACGGGCCGCCTCCTCCCCCTCGTCTCGCACCTTCTTCTTCGTCAATTTGGATGTACTTAGTCATGATAAACTTGAGTTCGACTCCTTCACCTGATGCTTCGACTCCGGCGAGCTCCGATAAACTGTTCCGACTGCCTACCCTTGACTGTCTGTTCGATCGTAGTGCCATAGCGCCCCCCGTCGCTGGTCAAGGTTCTCGCAGCGTGCCACAGCACGTCGGTCGCCCTGGCTGAAGGCCGCGGGCGGGGCGGCGAGGGCCGAGTCCGACGACGGGCCGCTGCTGCGGGGACGCCGCGAGGACGTGGCACAGGAGATACCCACGCAGCTACCACACGAAGTTGATTGCCTGCGCAGCTGACAACCAGCCAGAATCCGCCCCACTTCGAGTGCCCCACCAAAAGCAGCAAGTCAGCAGGGTAGCTACTAGTCTCAACCAAGGAGCACGGATGGGTGAGGAGACGGTATTAACACCACCGTCGGTTCGTGAGGGGAGTTGGCGAAGTGGAGCGCAGCGATTGGCAAAACGCGGATCATCGAACCTGTCGTAGGCTCTCCAACAGCAACAGTATTTGTGGATGCGTCGTTGTCTGGTTGAAGGGGGCAACAGCGTGACAGGTGCCCACCCTTAGCCACGCGATTTAGTGCAGACGAAGTTCACCCCCCGCCACTCACACACGCACAAAAGCGTGGTCGTACTCCCGTGAAGGAAGGCACCACGTAAAACCGGGTCCATGGCACACACACAACCCCAACGCAGATTCCGTCGTGCTACTCCTTGCAACCACCGAACCTGCGGTTTCAAATGTTTCAACGATTCGACGTCGAAACCTTGTTCTATATCTTCTACAGCATGCCCCGCGACGTGCTTCAACTAGCGGCGGCACAGGAGCTTTATAACAGAAGGTGTGCCAAATCTTTCAAAGAGACCTCGCAACGCGCTCGGACCCCGCAGGAGTGCTCAGCAGTATGGAGCAAAACGCTGTCGCAGTACCTCACTGAGGGAGTTTGTGTACAGAGGAGGTGCGGAAGTGCACGAACGAACAACACGGGTCTTGGATTGTTTCTCCTAGCTATCTGTTGGAAACATGTGCATGATAGACAAGGGAAACGACGTGGCCCAGCCCCATCCCTCCTTTGTGTGATTGATTGTTTTCTGCTGGCACTGTCTGGACATCCCACCCTCAACTTCGTACAGCTGGCGGTTCCATAAGGAGCATAAACTGTGGTTCATGCGCTCTCCCGAAGGACAGCTGCAAGTCAAGACGACCACCTACGAACGAGGCAACTACCTCGTTTTCGACCCCGAAAGATGGAGGCAGGACCGAAGAGACGACTTCGTCCTCGTCTACGACCAGCTCGAAGACAAGACCGCGATGCAGGAAGCGAAGCAGCAGCACCAGCAACAACACCCACAACAGCAGCAACCACCTCACGTGCAAGGGATGGGCAACCACCAACAGGTATGTGCCGGTGCGCGTTGAGAACCGAGGGCATCGCGAAGGGCAGCCCACGAGTCCGTCGCGCGTGTGTTCGGTTTTTAAGTCTGGCACAAGCAATTCACTGGGGCCTGTGGACGATTGCCAAGAGAAGGTCGTCAATGTTCCGCCACTTCAGATTTCTGTACCCGGAATGCTCACGCACTCCCTCACTTTGCCCGCTCAACGGCGGGCTTCGTTTTTATACAATGTACTTAGTCTCTGCCCAGACGGTCTTGTGTCGTGGCGAGGCCGAGTCAACAACACGCGTGCCAGTCATCCACCTTTGCATTTCAGCTTCACCAGCTTCGGCTGACACCGCCGTTGGCACACTTAGCTCAACGGCGGGCTTCGTTTTTATACCATGTACTTAGTCTCTGCCCAGACGGTCTTGTGTCGTGGCGAGGCCGAGTCTACAACACGCGTGCCAGTCATCCACCGTTGCATTTCAGCTTCACCAGCTTCGGCTGACACCGCCGTTTGCACACTTAGCTCAACGCATCCGCAGAAATAAACTAAAAGCCTCTTGGCAAACCCCCGTTTCAACACTTCTTCTGCGTTGCACAGCGTGCACTTCTGGAAACGCCGTGAACAGGATGGAGCAACGGGGGACCGACAACAGAAGCAGGCTGCGACATAAATACACCAGGGGGATGGGGGCTTTTGCCTAAGCACTTATTCGTGGAAAGTACGATGCCTGCAGAAGGAGACTGGACACTGCTCGACATAAACTAGGGATGAAGGCTTTGCCCAAGCGCATGTATTTGTGGAAATTATGAAGCATGCAGAAGCAGGTTGGACGCTGTTCGGCCTAAACTGGGATGGGGGCTTTTGCTTAAGCACTCAACTGCGGTTGATCATCAATTGCACTTGTTGGTGGATGTCTTGGCTCTGGGAACGATGAAGACCGCGGCCAGACGCGATAGTCAATGGGAATTGCAAAAGCATGAGACTCATCAGGTCGTCGAACGCATTAGGGGGCTGGGTTCGCATGCCCATCAGCAGTTGAGTGTCGCTTGAAAGTACGATGCATGCAGAAGCAGACTGGACACTGCTCGGCATAAACTAGGGATGAAGGCTTTTGCCCAAGCGCACATATTCGTGGGAATTATGAATCATGCAGAAGCAGCTTGGACGCTGTTCGGCCTAAACTGGGATGGGGGCTTTTGCCCAAGCACATATTCGTGGAAAGTATGATGTATGCATGCAAGTACCACGAGAAATTCGACTTCATCACCCTGCGCACGAAGGCAGCAACGTGGCTTCGCAACCGGGGCCCCTCGCACACGACACCACCATACTAACAAACACAGTGGAGGGGCAACTAGATCTGCCGCAGGCTCCCGAGTGACGTCGGCATCGGTTTTCGACGGGTTCTCACGTAATCTGTCCCTTCAACCGAAGGGCGGCGCTCATTGGCCACTGCCCCGAGACCAGCTTGCGGTTGCCGAGCGTCATGGTGCCCGTGTCCGAAGGGTGTCTGATCCTGCTTACTACTGGCGGTCGGCATGCAGAACACATGCTCGGTTTCGGCGCTCGGCAGTCTGCATGCAGCATGCAGACTGCCGAGCGTCATGGTGCCTGTGTCCGAAGTGTGTTTGACCCTGCTTACTACTGGCGGTCGGCATGCAGAACACATGCTCGGTGTCGGCGCTTGGCAGTTTGCATGCATGAGCCCATGTTGCCTGTGTCCGAAGGGTGTTTGACCCTGCTTACTACTGGCGGCGGCTTGCAGAACACATGCTCGGTGTCGGCGCTCAACAGTCTGCATGCATGCATGCAGACTTCAGGCCGAGTAGTGCTCCTGCAGGATGCGCGGGAATCCAACGCGGGATCCGGAGACTGGACGGCGTCATCCCTTCGGACCGTCTGTCTTGGGGCCATTTCCGGCATTGGTGTGTGCATCAACCCACCCTGCCGAATGCGCCCGTCGTCGCTGGTGCATCCCGCGGCCTGCAGTGTTTTTGGGGTCAACGCCCCGACGCGTGGCTTCGGGCTCAGGGGAGGGGTAGACGCTTTCCTTCCCCACCACTTGTGTGGGCATTTTATCAATGTGCGCGCCGTCGCGAGAAAGAAGCCCGCAGCGTTCCAAGGCGGCGATCCCCCGCGAGACGAGCTCACCCGCCGGCCAGAGCGCCCGCTGCAGCACCAACTCCGGCGCCGCCACTCACTGTAGCAGAGCCGCAACCTGCAGCGCGCCTCCGGAGCGACTTACGCCCGCCGTAGCAGCACGAAGAGAAGTGAGGAGACCGGAAACTCCCCGGAGAGATGGCCCCTGCACTCTAGCTCGTCTCTCTCTCTATCTCTCTCAATGTTTCCCGAGTAAGGTATCGCGGACCTCCGGGCCTGTCGGCGCGGTGCCGACGGCACGTATTTGCGGACGGGAAAAACGTAAACCCCAGCAGACGGGGGGCGGGGCGACCGCTGCCGTGTTTTAGCGCCGGCCCATCCCCTAGATACACCGGGATCCACCGCGGCGTGGCGTGCCGGTTCAAAATTAGAGTGCATTGCATCTGTAGGATAGGCCTGCAATAGCCGCCACGCGCGATGGGCGCGCGGCAGGGAAGTTTGATGCAGTTCCAGGATACCATGCAGGGTCAAAACTTTGCGTGTCTTTTTGGTAAGGGCTGGCTATTTTTTATTTTTGGCTCGCGCTCGCGCGCGCCCGAATTTTTGCGAAACCTCGAAAAAAAAAAATAGTTGGGAAAAAAAAATAGTTTGTGCAGGGTCGACATGACAACTCGGACGACTCCGCCACTTCTGGTCACCTGGACCACTTCGGGCACTCGGAAATTTTTGAGTTATCTCGGACGCCAAAGTCCCCGCCTGGGAATACCTGCAAACTGCAGACACGACTCCAATGGCGGCCAATACCAGGTGCCCAGCCAAAAGGGATCTCAACCATAGTTGGGGCAGCCCCAGGGCTGGCTGTTTTTGGCATGGCAAGAAACTATGCCTTGAACGATGCACGGTCGTGCAAGAAAATGAGAACCCTTCAAGAAAAGTCACAAGACTTTCAATTCTGTGGTGCAGACGATGCCCATTGGAGCACCTGTGCAGCACTGGCGCCCATTGGAGCACTACGGCTGCACTGGCGCAACACTGCTACATAGGAAGGAAGGTAGGGAAACGAGAACTGCTTGCAAGCGAGTCGGATGAGCCTGTGCTCTGTTTGTGTGGAAAGCCATCTAACTGCGATTGACTGAGGCTGAGGGGCGAAGAAGAACCCCTTGTGTTGTGAGACTGTACCTGGCCCGGAATCTGGGGTCATGGGACGATGGGCCCTACTACTGCTGGCACTGGGCTCGTGAGCTTGCCCATCCTTTTGGACGCATCTGCCACACTGTGGGCACCTTCTAGGCTGTGGAACTGCTTATTCGCATTGTTTCCTTCCAGTTTCCTGGCATCTGTAATGAACTTCACGAAGCCGGGAGCGTCGACACTCGTTGCACAGATTCATGCTCAGTGGAGTACTCTTCTCCCTGCTGCGAAAGCAGGATCCCTACCGACAGCGTAGGAGAGGAATAACCCCCGACAGCCACTAGGATGGCAACCACCGGTGGCTACCCATGATGGTTGCCCAACCATGCTCCGAGTCTTCTGCAAACCCGAGCACTTCCCCTGGGGATGCATCTGTGCGAGGTCCTTCAGAAATCGAGAGGTCCAAAGCAAGCAGCCAACCTCGAGCATGTGCCAAAAGACACAAACTGGATCCATCGACGCCAACTTCACATCTGTGATCTCTCTCCACGTCGGCTTCTACGTATCTCGTTGGCTTCATGGGAACCACGGGAAGTCCATGTGGACTCGCTGTTCATCAGCAAATCCCCAGCAACGGTGTACCATGTGCCTGCTGGTCTTGTCTTTTAGATACTTTGTGAACTCGTGTTGGCGTTGTCGGTATGTTTTAGGATTATTTTGAGGGGTTGAACTTAAAATGCATCCGAGAAGGGTGAATGCCAACCCAAGATTGGACTCAGGGCTCGAATGACACTGCGGCCAGGTGTCCGTCAAACTATTTTTTTTTTTGTAATTTTCTGCCCTATTATTTTTTTTTTAGCGCGCGCGCCCAGATTTTTTTGAGGTGCCCGAGCGCGAGCCAAAAATAAAAAATAGTCAGCCCTAACACCCCCCAAAAAAATGGCCACCCATTTTTTCTGGAAAAAAATTGGGGTTTTTAATTTTTCACAAATACTGCGGTGATTTTTGATGAAGTTGAGCAATTTTTTTTCTCCAAAATTTTTCTTGGGCGCCGTCGGCCCCGCGGCAGCGTTTACCAAAAAGACACAAGGTTTTGATTCTGCATGATATATATAGGGATGGCCCGGCTTAATTTCTCCATCGTCGGTGAAAACCAATTTGTCCGCGTCGTTGTTCTTGACCAGCCCCCTAAAAACCGTCGCAGGATCCCAGCAGTCGGTTCTAGGGTTGGATCTCTTCGCGGCTGCCTTCTGGGAATCCAGCGTATGCTGCTGGCGTTCATCGGACGCTCGCTGGGAACGGCGCGCTACTGGCGCCTTGCAACTCTTCGTCGGGGTGTGTGGAGTGCGTGTATGTGTACGTTCGTTCGGGAAATTGGCGTCGTGGCAAGGAGTTCCGACACCGTGGGAAGAACTATCCGAGCCGAAACTGGGCTATTCCAAGGCTTCTACCCAGCCTTGCCGACTTGAGCGGTGGGGGGCTGCCTTGTGTGGGCTTGTCGGAAGATGGCTCTGCCCGCTGACTCCTCCCACGGGCCCTCCCCCCAGCCCTTTGCCAGCTTTGGAACCCTCGCCAGAAGCTTCTTGCTGGGACTCGAATGCTGCAGAGCTGAATTCCGCTGGGTTTTCGCTTCGAACCTGCGCCCGGCTCAAGTCACGCGAGGCTCGTACAACCACCGCACCTTCTTTCTTCGGGGAGTGACCATCAACGACCTCTTGACCCCACCCGCCCCCACCCTAGGCCCTACGGGGGGAGGGGGCGGGTCTTGCTTTACGTTTCCTTCAACAAAACTACGCACTTCTTGATGGTGAGCCCGCTCCCAGGCAATCCCGACTGTCCAATCACAGTCGCGAAAGATGCGTGCCCTGTAGTGATGAGGAGGTGGACCAGGCCCCCCCAAACCTAATGCACAACACGGCTACAACACGAGGATGCAGCCCTGCTAAGGTGCACAGTCAGCCTTCACAGGGGTCAGTTAGGACGGAACGCGAGAATGACCGCTCTTTAACACGCTCCCGTATTTTCCCCTTTCCCCCCACATCCCTCCCCCCTCCCAAAGTCCTCCAACTACGTTGCTTTGTTTTGTTGTCTTTAGCTTCTTCCCCCCAACCCTCCTTCCCGTCGCTTCTTACCCTTGCCCCCCAAACCCCCGAACAAGCCCGCCGGGGCACACTCGTTTTCTCCGTCTTACAGACGATATTTCGTCCTGGACCGACTCTTCTTCTTCTTCTTCGTTTTTTCCTTCCTTTCTTTTTTGTTTCGCGTCCCCCCCCTCCACGCGCTCTTCAAACCCAAGAACCATTTTCCCCCCCACGAGGGCTGCTCGGAAGGGCTGCGAGAGTGAATGCACAGCGTGATACTCGCTGTTTAGCGGACCCAAAAACGAAGAGCAACCGCTGGGTCCCTGTGCGAAGCGAGTGAACACGTGGACTGGGCTACGGCGAGCCCTTGCGCACCCCGCCTGGCGTGCCGCAACCCCGTTTTTCCACCGTAGCTACATCCCGAATGTTCAACAACGTATGAAAAGGTGTCACGGGAAAAGCCGGCGGCCGCCGCTTATCACGTTGGCGGCCCCGAAACTACCCCCCCCTCGGGCGACACCTCCGAACTACGTCTTCAACCATACTTTAACTTCGTTTCTTCGTCTTCCGTCCCGCTGCGGAATGCACCGTGCAATCCGCGAGCAGCAGACCCAACGACACCCGTCGAAGCGCCTGTGTGCCACACGTTTCCTCGTTTTCGAATGCGCAACCTTTTGACGTGTAATGCATGGCGTGATCGGCAAAGCGGGAAGACCCGACGTGCAGCATTACGCCGAAGCGAGCGAAAACCCGCGGGGGAACATGCTACGCCAGGTGGCGGCCGCAGCCGTCTCTTGGCTGAACCTCACCTCACCCTTGCTCGTGCGCAAGGACCGAAGCAAACGGCAGCCAAACGTATTCTGCGTGGCTGTCTTCGCGTTTGAGAGTCACAGGCACAAGCATGCTACAAAGCAGTGCCGCAGGGATGCGACTCGTCCGGTCGGGTACACTGGCGTCCAATACCTCCTCGCAGGATAATTTGTCGATGCGCGTTAGTAGGGCGACTAGGACATCGTCAAATTGACCCTGTACTACCACCTATCTATATCTGTGCCTTATTGTCTTATACACGGTGGAGTCCAGCCTCAGAAGCTGGAGTTAAAGCTGAGGTTAAAAAAGCGGGTGTCACACCCGCTTTTCGGGCGTGGATTCACACGTGTTTTTGGTTGTAGCACACCCGCTTTTCGGGTGTGACTCGGGCACACCCTCTCCCACCCAGAAAAAAAAAATTCTGGTTCTGGACCTCGCCGTGTACGGTGGTGTAGCTAGTCTTTGAATACCCCCGTTTCCAGGCGACTGCTGACCTCGGCAGTGTCGGCCCCCTTCCCGAACGAGCGGCCATCGCTTTCCCTTCAGGCGCTACTTTTCTTCGTCGTTTTTTCTTCTTCTTCCCCTTTTTTTCTGTCTTTTTTTCTTCCAGTCACGGTTTCGATTGTTTATCCCTTTTTTTTTTTCTCTTTTGTTTTTTGCCTCAAGCTTGAAAACGAGAATGCGGGAGATGCTCTTGGAAAGCAACCCTCCTCAGCTGAACGATAAGAAGAAGCAAAACGACAGCCCTCACCCGTTCAGCTTCTTTCGGGCATTTGTTGCGTAAATGGTATGGTCCTTTGGCAGAGTGAGCCGATGCCTCTCATCACACCTTTGAAATACGGGCTGTGTCACACAGACGCTAGGGTCCGACAGTGTGCACGTGTGGCATAGCCATTGGGTAGTATTGACAAGGTGTTTCATCGGACACACTCATGTTGCGTTAATGGGGGGAGTCATCGGCCTGCTGATGAGTACCGCACTATGTCAGACTTCGGAGGGTCATCTTGGCGTCGGGAGCAATCCGTGACCGATGCAATCTTGCTGGTAGCTAGTGACAAAGCTCGTAGTAGGAATCGATAGCCGTCTATCAGACGATGCAGATTATCGCCACAGATTCTTTGCATTCTAACCCAAACGATAGCCGTCTATCACAGTCACGTGCGAGGAGATGCGCGAACCCGGCGATTATCGCCACAGAATTAATTGATATTATCGTCGGCGGTCTACCAGGTTTATCAGCAGGGGTATACCGGCTCCAATACGTTCGAATCTCAAGCATCCCAGGCAGTGTGAGCAGCTTCAACAGTGCAAACCATGTTAAGGAGAAGGGCGGGAAGGCGGGGAAGGGGGGGCACCAGGTGGAACCGCCCGCCAAGCGGGAAGGACGCCGCCCGTCGCATCGTCGGCAAAGGCGCGCAGCCGAACACTGCCCGCAAGCAGGCAAGGCGGCCGGGTTGCGACCAGGGTCCTCCCCTTCACGAGCAGGTTGCACCCCGGCACTTTTGCGCTGCAAAATCGCGTTGCAAGTCGCACTGCGAGCTTCCGTCGGCGGTTGCTTAGTCGCATCCCCGCGGAGGTGGGGGAAAAAGACGTCCCGCAGCATCCGTCAGCACCGTCATCACCCACACTTGCCATTTGCAGAGCCGCGCGACCTTCTCCTCTGCACACCGGATCAAGAAGAACGCCGGCACAGGCAACACGTACTGAGCGGTTATCGTCGGGAGCACGAAAAAGCGACGCAACATCCGCCAGCTCCGTCATCACCGACACTGCCATTAGCAGAGCCACGCGACCTTCTCCTCTGAACACCAGATCAAGAAGAACGCTGGCACAGGCAACGCACTGAGCGGTTATTGTCGGGAGCACAAAAAAGCGCCTCAACATCCGCCAGCACCGTCTTCACCCACACCGCCGTTGGTCCAAACGACGTTGACCTCTGAACACCAACCGACTGAGACTGGACAGTTGCTGCCGGGAAGACGAGGGCCACCCCCTAGACCACTCACGTGCCACCACCACCACCACCACCACCACCACCACCATCACCCGAAGCAAGCTACGCTCTCATCCGCACTCCGACCCCAATTTGCCCTCCCCACACCTGCCCGTGGCTTAAAGGACCGAAACACGGCGCAGACAGGACCAGTGCGGTGTTGAGCACATATCCATTCCAAGCACGTTCTTGCAATCCCCCACCTGCCCCCCGGCAAGGAACGATGGCCGCGTTGCGTCCGTCGCGCTCGGGCGAGGCCCAGCCGCCCGACTCTGCCTACGCGACGTACATGCCGCGGCGGTCGCCGGGGCAAGGCGGCGGCAGCCCGCCGCGCCAGGGGCGCCAGCAGCAACAAGAGAGACCCCGCTGGGACAGGTCCCCCCCAGGCGCGGGCGCTGGCGGTGGATCGCCGGCGCGCCGGCAGCAGCTGCAGCAGCAACATCAGCAAGCGAGAGCCCAGTGGGACACGTCTTCCCCAGGTGTGAGGGGTGGCGGTGGATCGCCAGCGCGCCGGCAGCAGCAGCAGCAGCAACGGCAAGCAAGAGCCCAGTGGAACACGTCCCCCCCAGGCGTGAGGGGTGGCGGCGGATCGCCGGCGCGCCGGCAGCTAGGGAGAGCCCAGTGGGACGCGTCCCCATCGCCACCCCCGCAGGACGGGTTCTCCCGGGGGATGGCGCAGCTGCGCCGGCGGCAGCACTCGCCGGGCCACGGGGACCCCGGCTCTCCGCAGGCCGCGCATCGAAGGTGGCGGGAGCAGTCTGCCGGCAGAGCCGACGCTGGGGGACAGTACCGAGCGCGCTCGCCCGTGCGGCCTCCCGAATCCGTCCTGGTGCTGGGACCGGTGGCGGGTCGGGAGGGAGAGCTGCGGTACCCGCGCGACCGACAGGCGGTGAGGGTGGCGTCGCCGTTCGGGGGGCAGCCGCCGGACGGTTCGTTTGACGGGGGGCTCATGTCGCCGGGCGGGGGGTGCCCTCCGAGGGCTCCGACGATGGCCGAGCTGCGCGACGTCCTCGTCTCGTCGCTGCACCAGCTGCGGATGGACATCGACGAAATCAGCATGGAGCACGAGCAGATGGCCCGCGAGATCCAGTGCGCTTCGGTGCCCCCCATGGACCTCACCTCGCTCAGAGCGCTCAACGACGAGCGACCGCCGAACAAGATGAGTCCGAGAAAGTCTGGAAAACCTGCTCGCTGATAGGCGTGCAATGCAGATGGAAGGTCAGCATCGGCACGCTCCCCGCCTAGACCGCCAAGACGCGGTGGATGAGACTGAAGCACCAGCTGCGGATGGACATCGACGAAATCAGCATGGAGCACGAGCAGATGGTCCGTGAGATCCAGTGCGCTTCGGTGGTGATGGACCTCACCTCCCTCAGAGACGAGCGACCGCCGAACAGATAAGTCTGAGAAAGTCTGGAAAACTTGCTCGCTGATAGGCGTGCAATGCAGATGGAAGGTCAGTATCGGGCACGCTCCCCGCCTAGACCGCCAGAAGACGCGGTGGATGAGACTGAAGCACCTGCTGCGGATGGACATCGACGAAATCAGCATGGAGCTCGAGCAGATGGCCCGCGAGATCCAGTGCGCTTCGGTGCCTCCACCTCGCTCAGAGCGCTCAACGACGAGCGGCGAACAGACAAGTCTGAGAGAGTCCGAAAAATGTGTCGAGGAAAACTGGTGATACCACCATTCCAGGAGACTTATCTCGACGCCAGTTGTAGTTGCACGGAGTTTCCCAACAGGTGGCTTGTCGAGGAAATACGGGACTCTCACCCTCTGTGGATACTCTTACCTGTAGTTGCACGGAGTTACCCAACAGGTGGCTTGTCAAGGAAATACGGGACTCTCACCCTCTGTGGCTTACCTCGACGCTAGTTATGTCCCCAAGCAGCAAGCTTCAGTACCATCGACCTCACCGCACTTCGAGTAACCAAGTTCCTCCCTTGACTAGTGCACCCCCCAGTCAACACAAGCGGCCGCTGCGATAGCCGAACAGGACGTCTGCTGTGCGAGTTACCCCTACAACAGGAACCTCCTGGGAACACTGAAGTGTTCCCAGGGGGAAGCACTTTCAGTTCCTCGACTGAAGGCACCGGCGACCCGAAAGAAAAGAAGCGAGATAGCCACCTGACTGGTGTCTTCAAACGAGGATTCGTGATTGTCGCTGGAAACGGATAAGCTACGGATCCGAAGACCCTAACCCCACAAGGGAGCAGCTGCCGTCTTCCCATCATTGGATGCAGTGGTATTTCATTGTTGCGGCCTCCCACCTACACCTCTCGTGTCACTGCACAAAGGCACCCGGGACGCGGGATGACGACCTGCGGGGTGCCCTTGCCCCTTTGTACTTGAAAAAAAAAAAAAAATGCTTTGTTGAATAGCGCTATTTGTTGAATAGCGCTATTTGTTGAATAGCGCTATTTGTTGAATAGCGCTATTTGTTGAATAGCGCTATTTGTTGAATAGCGCTATTTGTTGAATAGCGCTATTTGTTGAATAGCGCTATTTGTTGAATAGCGCTAGCTGTACGTCCCCCTTCCCTTGCTGCCCCCCGTTTGTTTATGCCCGCAGTGTGTACTCACTTTGTCCATTTTCCCCTGGCTTTTCCTCATCGTTTTCCTTGAGTGGGATAAACACGCAGTCTCTTTCCCTCGCAAACGAATCCCCGTGTGCAGCGGGCGGTGCCCACGGCACACAGCACCAAGCATCCATGCGGAGCATCAAGCTCGTGGAACAGCCAGCGCACACGAATCAGGCTGCCACGCAAACCCACATCATCGCACACACACGTATCAGGTTACCATACAACGCACACCCACACGTATCAGGTTACCATACAACGCACACACACACGTATCAGGTTACCATGCAACGCACACACACCGTCTCCGGTAGCTCCCGGTCGTGGTCTTTGAAAAGCCTAGCGTTCCTTCCGCGTGGAGGCACGCGGAAGAGGGCCTCCGCAGGGGTGCCTGCGGGGATGGCACTGCGGAAGTTACACGGCGCGACGGACTTGCTCCAGGCCCTGGTCCGTTTAGAACGATGTGCGGAACGAGGAAGCGCTAAGCACGACGAGCTTCACGTGCGGAGTTACGGACCCGAAGCAGACCTGGCGAGAATTTATGGACGACGCAACGTGACGTACTGGCAAATCATGGACGACTTAACGCCACTGTAATGAAAGGTGTATGCGAGCGGATCAGCTACCAAGAGCCCAGCGGAAAGGCTGCGGAGTGGGCATCCTGGCAAGCATGAATTAAAGTCTAGCCCGATACAGTAGAGCTTCCCATCCAACCCCCCCCGCCCACCGACCACACGCACCAAGCTGAACCTCACAAAACAAACAAAAGGTCGGAAGACACCAATCTGTGCGTCCATTCGGGATCGTCGGAAAAAAATAAAAAAAACAACACCCCTTCCAAACCTCCAGATAAACAAGCCCCGCTAAGAAGAACGCCCAATGATGGCGAAGACCGGCATGCTGCTGATGACGGCTGTGTACGGTGCCGCGCTGAGCATCCCGCACGAGAAGGTCAAGGGGCCGGAAGGGTCCGGGTGGATCAAGCACGAGCGGATCCCGCGGAACAAGCTCCTCGAGTTCACTATTGCGTTGAAGCACACCGACGCGCAGAAGGCGTGGCTGAAGGAGACGATTGATGCCGTTTCGGATCCGCGCAACGCGCGGTACGGCCAGTACTTGTCGATGCAGGACGTGGCGGAGAAGATGAGCGCCGCCAAGGAGACGTCCGACGCAGTGCTCACCGCCTTCACGGGCGCCGGGTTCACAGGCGTCGAGTTGCTGCCGGCGCGCGACTTCGCCCGCGCCTCCGCCACCCACGCCGTGGCCGCCGAGTTTTTCAAGACCGAGTTCTGCCGCTGGGAAAGCTCGCGGAACGTCTCCATCACCCGGGCATGCAGCCCCTTCTACCACCTCCCCCAGACCATCGCCGGTGCTATCGACACCGTCGGTGGGTTGATCCACTTCCCGTTGGCGACCTATGGCGCTAAGATGGCCGTCCACGCCAAAGCGGGCGCCGGCGACTACATTGACACGCTCCGTAACACTTACAATATGGTTGGAGTTGGGCCGCTGACCAACCAGAGCACAACCTGCTTCGTGCAATTCGTTGATGAGTGGTACAGCCCGAACGATCTCCAGGCCTTCTTTTGGCACGAGAGCCCCAGCCAGGTGGGGCAGGTTATCGCCAGGAAGATCGGCCCCTGGCAGCCGGGGAACGGCTTGGAGGCGAACCTCGACTCGCAGTACCTCGCGGCGATGGGCAACGGCGTCGAGACGTGGGTCTGGTCGAGGGAGGGTTATCACGATGTGTGGCTTCCTTTCTTGAGCAACCTCTCCTCCATCGCCGATCCCCCGCTCGTCATGTCCATCTCGTATGGTCAGGTACCAGGCACCCTCACGCGCGACTACATCGAACGGTCCAACGTCGAGATGCAGAAGATCGGCCTTCGGGGGACCACTGTCGTTGTCGCCTCTGGAGACGATGGCTCGACATGCCAAAACGGCAAGTTCACCCCCGAGTTTCCCGGCTATCTCCCCTACGTCGTCACTGTCGGCGGCACCAGCTCGTGCACCCCGGGAAGCGGCGTCGCGTCGTTCTCTGGGGGCGGCTTTGCGGACTTGTTCCCCACACCGAAGTGGCAGGAGACCGTCGTACACGAGTACCTCAAAAAGACGACCGTCGACACCAAGTACTTCAACGCCTCGGGCCGTGGGTTCCCAGACGTTTCTGCCTGCGGCGCGGTTGCTATCTGTGTCAATTCTGTCTGTGGCCAACACATATTTGGGACCTCTTGTTCCGCCCCAATATTCGCCGCCATCATCGGCCTTTTCAACGACATGCGCCTTTTCAGCCAAAGGCCCCCCCTGGGCTTCGTTACTCCTGCGCTCTACGCCGCCTACGCAGCGGACGTCGGTTCCTTCAACGACATTACCACAGGCCGAACCTACGGTTGCTCCGGAAACAACGCATCCTTTGAGGCCACCACGGGTTGGGACCCCACCTCGGGCCTCGGCACGCCCAACTTCTGGCAGCTTCTGGCCCAGCTGATGGCATGATGCGCGCGGCCGCCTGCCTCGGACCGGGGAACGCGTGAGCTGGCCCGGCGGGGGTGTCCCCACGGCGCAGCCACTCGAACTCCTTTCTTCCGGCTTTCCCGGCTCGGTGACTGTCCTTCACCATCACGCTGCTCTGCTTCGCTGATCCGCAAGCAAAGCTCCCTTGCCTTTCCTTATTCTTCGAAACCAGCGCCAATAATAGGAAATACTTGAAGAGGCTGCCAGTTGCGAAATTTCTGCGGCCCACACGAACCACAGGTAAATCTGGGTTTAGCGAAGGGCGTAAGCGTTCACCAAAAAAAGACACACTTTGTTAGTTGTATTGTTTCTCCCCCTCTAGCCTCCGTCGATATAGGCCCAAGGCAGCCCCTCGAGTATTTTCATGCAATCGGTTGGTCAAAAACAAAACTAGGACACGCCAATCCGTGTGTTTCGTGTACTTCTCAAGAATCTCAATGCTACCCGTGTTTTTGACCACCTTGCATCCGGTGCGCCCTTACGACTCACTCTGACTCGACCCTCTCTCTCTCTCTCTTTCTCTCGCCGACTGTTTTGTTCCGTATTGCGCATTCAGTCGAACTGGAGTTTCATTCTTTCCCCTTGCCCGTATGTGCACCTGCTTTTTCTAGGCAGTTGCGAGTCGCCAGTTGCAAAACTGAAAGGAGCGGCAAAAAGATGTACACACAAACATACTATACCTTAACCCAACTCCGACCAAGCACCTACAAGTTACAGGTTAGACGGTAATTCTGGCGTTTTTAATTCTGGCGGATTTGGCTGTCCGCCAGAAATAAAAATGCCAGAATTAACGCCGCCACAATTAAAAGCGCACTGTCAGATCCCGCCCACTGCTCTCCTCGAAGGCCGAATGAAGGTGCGCCGTGACCGCAAATACAGCTACCTCGCCTCTGCGCTTGATGCGGTTTCGAAGGAGCAGGTTGTGAAGTCCTGGAGTGCGGTAGGGCTTCTTCGTGCCGTGTGGAACGATGTGCCCCCCTCCACCCTCACTATCTACTACGACCAATACCGGCGGCTCGCCGAGCTTGACATTGAGGAAGCCGAACCGATGGGTCCAGACAACGAGGCCGACGAAGAAAGACCGGCTGCAGGTGAGCCTTTGGGCACCGATCAGCCTCCCGCGAGCGCGCCTGCTGTTAGAACAGGCCAGTCTGTTTCTCGGCGACAACACAGAACGCCAGACGCTGCAACCCCCGTGGCTGCTGGCCATCAGCCCTTTGTGCTTGTGGTGAGAAAAGGAAGGCCCAAGCAAGAGAATCTAACTAACGACCAGCGCAAAGCAGCGGACCGTGCGCACACGGCAGCAAAAAAAGCGCAGAAGCGCCCGAGAACGGCCGGACTCCAAACATTTGGTTTTGGGGCTCCCCCAGCCAAGAGACGTCTGGCCGACATCGATTGACGAACCAGAACACGCTTTCCCTCACTACCCACTTGCTAAATGATCACTCTAATTGAGCGCTAATCTGGTCATGTAACAGGTGAACTACGGACACACCGTGTTGGCCTTCTGTGTTTTTTTTGATGGAAAACGCCCACCCGCCAGCACAGCCCTCCCTTTCCCCCTCACGCGTTACTGCTTTCTTTTTCGTTTCTTGAACGTTGCTCTTCTTTTTTCTGTACAAACCCCTCGTGTGCCTTCTACTGTACCGTTTACCCACGGTACCAATCACCACGATGCCAATTTCCCTCCTCCTCCTCCTCCTCCTCCTCCTCCTCCTCTGAAAGAAATAATTAAATCAAAAAGGCCGAAAAATCGAAAAATCCCGGTCCGCCAGAAATAAAAACGCCACCTTTAAAGACGACGCAGTTAAAGCCGCCAGAATTACCGTCTAACCTGTAATTTCCACTTTTCCCCATTTTCAGTTTTAGAGTGCCTTAGCTCTTTTTGGCATTCTGGGGCTGGAATTTGCGATTTCGAAGCATATCTTACCGTTGCCGCCCTTGGAAGTCGAAAAGTTGACATGATGCGGCACTAGTCTGCTATCGATCCCACTTTTTAGCAATTCCCAGAAGAAGCGCGGCCGCCCATCCCAGGTATAACGTTGTCGCCGAAGTAGCGACGGTCATAAGCGAGAAGACTCGTTCCATTTTTTGCGGACAGTTCCGGCCGCATGGAATCCCCTTAGCATGAGGGATGTTTGTGTGGTAGTTGTCCGCGTGCCTTTCTGAGTATGCATACAGAACCGCGCCAGTGGCGGGACGTCTATGCTCCGCTACTTAGCTTTGATGAGTCGATCATCAAGTACAAAGACCGTGTCCGCTTGAAGCAATATATGCCCATGAAACAACATGGGTTCGGTTTGAAGTATGTTCTGGGCTGCAGACTGGTTACACTTTGGTATCGTCAGCGTATACTAGTAAGATTGCACAGATACTCACCCTGGCCCCGGGAACGTTGGTGAGCGTGAAGAGACACAAGCTGGAGTACATTTGCGCCGGTATAGACCGGCGCGCAGCGAGACTAGAGGCAGCAGTTAAAGTTCGGGAAACAGTAAAGTTCGGGCGAAGCTAAGTTCGGGCGAAGCAAAGCAAAGCTCGGGCGAAAGCAAAGTTCGGCAAAGTTCTGGTCAAGCAAAGTTCTGGTCAAGCTAAGCTCTGGCGAAGCAAAGTTCGGGTGAAGCAAAGTTCGGCGAAGCTAAGTCAAAGCAAAGTTCAGGTGAAGCTAAGTTCTGGCGAAACAAAGTTCGGGCGAAGCTAAGTCAAAGCAAAGTTCGGGTGAAGCTAAGTTCCGGTGAAGCTCAGTTCGGCGAAGCTAAGTCAGCAGCAAGTTCGGGTGAAGCTAAGTTCTGGGGAGGCTAAGTTCTGGTGAAGCAAAGTTCGGGGGAAACAAAGTTCGAGTGAAGCTAAGTTCTGGGGAAGTTCTGGTGAAGCAAACTTCGGCAGCAAAGTTCGGGCGATGCTAAGTTCTGGTAGTAAAGTTCGGGCGAAGCTAAGTCAAAGCAAAGTTCGGGTTCGGGTGAAGCTAAGTTCTGGGGAGGCTAGCAAAGTTCCGGCGAAGCTAAGTTCTGGTGAAGCTAAGTTCGGCGAGCAAAGCAAAGTTCGGGTGAAGCTCAGTTCTGGTGAAGTAAAGTTCGGGCGAAGCTAAATCAAAGCAAAGTGCAAAGTTCGGGCGAAGCAAAGCAAAGTTCGGGCGAAGCTAAGTTCGGCGAAGCAAAGCAAGGTTCGGGTGAAGCTAAGTTCTGGGGAGGCTAAGTTCTGGTGAAAGCAAAGTTCGGGCGAAGCAAAGCAAAGTTCAGGCGAAGCTAAGTTCGGCGAAGCAGCAAAGTTCGGGTGAAGCTAAGTTCTGGGGAGGCTCGGGCGAAGCAAAGCAAAGTTCGGGCGAAGCTAAGTTCCGTCCGGGCCTGAAGTATGCAAATACCCGGTGCCAAATCACGGGTCAAGAAAACCCCGGAGCGAGGGAATTGACCGCGGGGAACCAAAAAAGGTCCTCGGCGGGGTTCGAACCCGGGAACTCCAGCCCTAAACCCTGGCGCCGTTCACTCTGCCATTACGGCGTCAATTTCCAGGGGCAAAAAAAGCTGTGGCCGCTGACAAAAAATCTGACCCAAAAAAACACTACGAAAAAGTGCCCCCGGGCTTCGCCCCCGACCCCCTAAAAGGTGGGATTGGCTCGATAGAGCTATTAGCATACCTCTAGTCTCGGAAAATTTCTCTTATCTTGATGAGTCGGTCCGGGTGTTCCTTCTTTCCACTGAGGGGGTGTGAAGTGCAGTGTCCTGTACATATCGAGCCACCTTTTCCTGGACATGGTTTCAGAAAAGAAGCGCGCCCTGTTCGATAGGGTCCACGGACCAGTACGAGTAGAGATCCTCTTTTACGGACAACCCCATCGCGAATGTGACAGCACACCAGCGAAGAAATTCGCAATATCGAGATACTCCCTTTCCCTGCAGCATACACACGCATGCCCAATGATCTGGGTGACCACCAGGTCGGTGAACATACATCTGAAGATGCCAGTGAGGCATTTCATCGCCCAAGTTCCTGGGATTTCGACTGCTGATAAAAAAGATAATAAGTTTTTGGTGTGATCCAAACCAAGTTCTGCCGGGTTCCTGCCGGGTTTCTGCCGGGTTCTTGCCGGGTTCCTGCCGGGTTTCTGCCGGGTTTCTGCCGGGTTCTTGCCGGGTTCCTGCCGGGTTTCTGCCGGGTTTCTGCCGGGTTCTTGCCGGGTTCCTGCCGGGTTTCTGCCGGGTTCTTGCCGGGTTCCTGCCGGGTTCCTGCCGGGTTTCTGCCGGGTTCTTGCCGGGTTCCTGCCGGGTTCTTACCGGGGGGGGGGTGTCCATTTTTTATTTTTTGGCGGCTTGCATCTCCCACCGAGTCGCTGCTAGCTCTTTCAGGCATTTGTCGACGCTTCACGCAGTACCTGCCGCGATATGGCAACAGAATAGTCTTCAAACTCCCTGGATATGCAGTGCTAAGGTCGGGTGTCAATCACCGAGAACAGGAGAGCCGTGAGGGTTAAGTAGTGTATAGAAGCCTCCATAGATGCCCCCGGGTGGGTATATGGGGTAGTATACCAGGTACCCATCCCTTAAATCCCTCATGGGGGCATTTCTTAGGCCGGCGTGCTATTCTGGAGGTATCTGCAGAACCTCAACTGAAATGTGAACCGCATCCATCCAGCAGCTACAGGCGTGACAGAGTTGGCTTCCGTTCGGACGTCGTGAGCTGTCAGGCTCGGACGACAGTGACCTGGAGAACTTTGATATGGTTGCATGGCATGCTACCTGGTGCGACTTTCAAATGCACCCGCCGGTATCCTGGTATATCCGGGCATCTATGTGATCTGAAGGAAAGGGAAATCAAGAACGATTTTCGGGAGATTTCATGTCGGAGCTTGCAAAAATCTGTAGCATAGCGGTTCTGGCTCACGCACCTGATGCTCCGGGATGCGGGCGCATCTCATTTTTGCGCCTTCGTCGTGTTTGTGCCCACAGCTTGTGTCGGGTCGTGTCGCATCAGAATTGCCAGAGTCATCACTAATGTCTGCGGCAACGCTGTCGTCAACAACAGTTCAACGCAAAACCTCGCTTGGAGTGTCCGCTTTACTGTCGTGGTCTGCCAATTATTCAGAAGCCTAGGAGAAACACCTCGCACATGTTGCTTCTCGGCGTGCTGCTTCAGCTCATCCGCTCATCAGCAGTTGGACCCAGTTTGATCCATACACCACGGGGCTGGCCCTCAGGGTTCCCGAAAAAAACGCATATTTCTTTTGGATTTTTCCGGTTTCCAAGGTGGACCAGAGGATGTGACACCAGTTTCCTCCCAGATTTCTTTTTGTCAACAACAGCAGCTCGTGCTGGGATCCTTTTTTTTTTTCCCGTTTTTTTTCTTCACTTTTTTTTCAAAATGTGAGGATTTGCCTCACAATTGAAACTGACGCTAACCCTATGCATCGGCCCCGCGGGAGCGTTTTAAAAAGACACAAGGTTTGACCCTGCATGATATAGAATTTAAGAATCTAAGAAGCTAATTCCCTGGAACCCATACGTCAGGGGACTTTAGCTCTTTGTCTGACCGAGCAAAAAAGCCGGGTTCAGCGCAAAACCCGGGTTTTCGGCTCTGTGGTGCCGGTGGGTGTCTGAGTGCCTGGAACTGTCGCCACACACACACACACAAACTAGGGAACGGAGAGGAGTGGTGAGATATAGGCCTGCGGTGGCGGTGTGCACGTCATCAAACTAGGTGGTAAGTAAAAAAAAGCTTTGAAACTGGGTGTCACCCAAGAGGCTTGCCAGCACTTGACTGAACTCCGTCCACCCCCGTGCCTGGATCAGTTCCTCTAGCGAGGTCGTGTGCGAGTGCACAGGTGGCAGTGTACGTAATGCCATCCCTGGGGTGAGCTTGTGCGTGTGTTTTCAGGTGGTTCACAAGAGGAGCAACCTATTCTTTGGACTTTTTCGACATTGCCAAAA
Organism: Diplonema papillatum; assembly: GCA_030068145.1. Lineage (NCBI taxonomy): Eukaryota > Euglenozoa > Diplonemea > Diplonemida > Diplonemidae > Diplonema > Diplonema papillatum. The sequence goes on from JAPJBO010000985.1 coordinate 43,485, forward strand.
AACTCTCAGCGTGGATTTTATTCACACAAAAGCTGGGATGGCGGCATTCTGAATGCGGCCATAGTGCTTCGCCCATCTTGGGGCTTTGCATACCTTCCCTCACTGCCTTTTTGATATTTTAGTTTAGCTGTGCCCACGAACTGTGTTCCACTGACCAACAGCGCGTTGCTGCGCGGTACACTACGCATGGTGACACGGACACATCACGTGACATCACGTGCGCATCACGTGCCACACCGTGGCGTGCCACGTGATGTCGGGACTGTACAGTACAGTACAGTACTGCGGGAGCCACTTTTCTTTGTTTCCGGCGAGATTTGCTGTTAAGAAAAAAAAAACCCAAAAAAATGAAATTGAAATTTATAGATTTTTTTTTTTTTTTTTTTGAAAAACGGTTTCGAAAACCGGGAAACTGGGTTTCTAAAGCCCCCTGGCATACGTGAATCTTTACAGGGGGGGTGGCGGGTAGCTGTGGGGCAACTCAGAGTCCGCCACACGTGTTACCCTGAATCTGCGCTTCATCCAGGAGTGGCACACCATCTTTGTATCCTGCTATTAATTTCCCGCCCGCCCCATTCTTCCTTCTCCTTCTTCCCCAGTTCCTTCTCCACTAATAGCCAACAGATAAGGTTTACCTGATCTTGCTGCTACATTCCAATACCCAATCGACGCTCTCTTTCTCTGCCGGCAGGGACGGCGAGTAGCACGAATGTGTTGGCGACACTCTCCACCATACGTCCGAAAGAGCGTCGACCGCTCCCGCACTCTCAGTGCCACACCGATAATACACCCCAACCAATTTATAGATGAATTAATTTAATTTTTTTGGGACGTCAGGTACCAGGGAAAGCCTGCTACACGGGAGCCAAGCTTCACGTGTTCGGCGGTACTGCAGAGCCACTGCAGGGCCTACGGGTCAAGTGGCTACCGATTTCCCAAACTAAAGCATCAAGGCCTGGCGCACCTTGGGGCTTGGCGCTCGCGCCGAAACACAAGCTCGTCGAGACGGTCAGCCGCAGGGCAGAGCGGACGGGGTTGTGGCACTGTGCGACGCAGTTCCCGTCCAGAGACAGTTGACAACCTCTCGCGGGTGGATGCTGCGGCTTTCAGGAACTCGATGCACTGAATGCCAAGTTCAAACTGGCCGCTAGATTCGGATCGTCAACATCGTATGAATGCCTCGTCCAGGCAATTCGTTCAAAATCTATAAAATCCTGGTGCGTTCAATCCGAACGGTACAGCTCTTCCCCCGTGCACCACATACTCGAGAAAAAACACAGCCACAGCCCAACGCACGAAACAAAATATATGCCCAGGAGCCATTTTTTTTAAAAAGGACAAAGTTCCTTATCCGGAGCCGAACTTTTGGAATAAACCTTTGTATGGGCTCACTAGTTTCTAAAAGGGCCCTTGTATGGACAACAGAGTTTTGCAAAATACCCTTGTATGGACAGAAGATTCTGAATAAATACCCTTGTATGGACACACACATTCTCAAAAGGGACCTTGTATGGACAGACTTTTTTGGTCCCTTATATGGACGGCAGATGTTCAAAAATACCTTGTATGGAGAACTCACACTTACACGGACGCCGTACTTTCGAAAAGTCCCTTGTATGGACGACATACTTTTGAAAAGTCCCTTGTATGGACACCTGACTTTTGAAAAGTCCCTTGTATGGACGGCATACTTTTGAAAAGTCCCTTGTATGGACGACGTATTTTCGAATACCCTGGTGCACTATTGTGTCTGGAAGCCTGCTCTCCATTGCAAACTTGTGTGGACGACGTACTTCGAATACCCTGTGCACTATTGTGTTCGGAAGCCTGCTCTCCATTGCAAAAGTTTTGTGTGTGCGCCCCCCTCCCCTTTCCCTTTGCAAATCCAAAATATTTGCAGTGTTAGGGGTATGGTAAAGTCATAGCAAAGATGATCGAGGCGACAGTTTTTTCGATTCTGAAGGACCTCCCATTCGCCTCTGCGGATGAAAAGAGTGATGTTCTTAGCCTTGCGTTTCGCGAGGATTTGAATGATGGCGTTGAAGCCCTCAAGGGTGAGCCGGTTGTATTGCTAGTTGCATGTTGTATTGTTAGCTGCATTGCGTAAACTCTTGAAGAGGAGCGAAAAGGTTGGCAAAACCGGGTCTTTGGCGTCTGAGACGAACGAGACGGACTCCGGGAATGCATCAGACAACGAAGACGAAGACGAAGCTGTTGGGACTGTCCCTGTGTCACTGGGCGCAACTTCTGTGTTGCCAGTGGGGGATGCACACTTTTTTTTTTTTCCATTGGCCGACAGTTTGGCCTCATTTCTGACAGGGACAAATGACTCGAGGCTGCTGTGGAAGGGGTTCTCCCCGGGACACCGAACTTACTTTGCCGGGAACACATAAAGCGAAACGTGGTTTCTTCTCTGGATTGGTCTGACACGACATGATGTCGCTCTTTGATGCCTTTTCATACCCTTTCCACTCAGAATGTGATCTCAGAATGTGGCTCCAATTCCACCGCAGCTTTGCTAATGTGTACATGAACATCAGATCATTCCACGGTTCGACGTGCAGCAAGCAGGTTTCACTAAGGGACTTTTCCAAAATCAGGTGTCCATGTAAGAGACCTGGAAAGGGGCTATAAAATTAATATCTCGTCCATACAAGGGACTTTTCCAAAGTCAAGTGTCCATACAAGGGAATTTCGAAAGTTTGCTGTCCATACAAGGGACTTTACCCTAAAAAAAAGACCGGGCCATCGGCCTTAGCGGGAACACTGGCGGCACAAGTTATGACACCGAAAAATTGTTTTCCAAAAACCACCCGGCAAAAATGGCCTGGTGCAGTGGGTCGTGGTCTTATTGACACACGAGGCTGTTCTCGATCCGTTTGGCTTTTCGGTGTGCGTCCGACACTGAGCGACCATCGCACTCCTCTCTGTAGAAACGAACTTGAACGGGAAAAACGCGCAATCTTTTACCGCCGAGGTTTAGTATCCCGCAATCGAACCAGGTTGTAATGCCTAAGCACATACACACCTTCTCCGGTAGCTCCCGGCTCAGCCGACTCCGCGGCCTTTCTTAAAAGGTCCCAGTGTTCTTCCGTATGGAGGCACACGGAAGAGCACCCCGCAAGGGTGCTTACCCCCGCGAGTAAAAGGGGTGCTTCTTTCCAGGGCAGGTATTCTCATCTTGCAAAGGTGGCCGGTGCTTTCCTCACGTGCCCCGACGCACGCCTGCGTCCTCTCCATCCAACCCTCTGTGTTTTCTTCTTTCTCTGTATCTCCCTGTTCTCCCCTCGTGTTGGCACCACGAAGCGAGGCCCGTCGCTGCTAGCGGGCCCAGACTCGCAAAGGAGAGCACCACTAGCCGCCCGCACCTGAGCGGCCAAAGCGCTCATCAAATCAAGTCAAATCGAAAAAGCGCGAAGTGGCCGCACAAAGCTTCTCACGAATCACAACTTGTCTAATACTCCACCTACACCTTACACAGTGCTTGGAATAATCTAATAGCCTAATAGAGGGTAACTAATTGTTATCGGAAAGTGGGCGCATGTCGCCCTCAAGGTTTCGTACCACACTTGGGAGCCTTACACTCCCTTTTTCTATACAACATCCTCAATGACACAACTACACACTTCTTCGAAGAAGTCTAGCTAGCATCAATCGGTGCCCGCACGAGAGGCAGTGTCCTGCCCCCACATTAAACTAAGAACTTTAGCCACATGCAATGTCTATGAGCAGTGTAGTCGTCCTTTCCCTATGTGCGGCGGGCAAAAAAATAGCGCCACTACGGACTTGTCTGTGCAACACCTGGCGGCCTTGGTCGTTGGTGGCACTCCTCGACCGACCGAAAGCAAGACTTTTCCGAGCGGCTTTGGCAGATCGTGGTGTGACCTTGCGACGATGACTTCTGTGGCTTGAGCAGGTGCGCCAAGCCTTGATGCATTAGTTTGGGAAACGGTGGCCACTTGACCCTGGCAGTACCGCCGAACACGTGAAGCTTGGCTCCCGTGTGGCAGGCTTTCCCTGGTACCGTGGTCGCAGGTGTCTCAGCATTGGGTGAGGTGCGGTCAAACAGGGGCGGTGTGGTGACACGGGAAGCGGCCGAGTATCGGGACTCGGCAACCGCGAAGTCGTACGCGATGAAGAGCGCGATGAGGCTGGCAAGTATTGTGCAGACGCCGATTCACCCGGCACTTGAAATGCACGTCAACCTGACGTCTCTCCGAGGCGGGGACAGGATAACCAAAACAGGAGTTACGCCAGGTAAAGCGAATGATTGGAGGCATTGGGGACATCGCTTCCTCGACCTATTCTCAAACTATGAATGGGCGTGAGCTCGGGGTTACTGCATTGAACCCTGACCTAGAACGAGTTTTCATTCTCAAACGTATTACCCGTCGGAATGGGAGCGCTACACACGCCACCACTGGAGTCACCTGCCTGAGTCTTCTCCTTTTGGTCGAGCGGGCCTTTCCTGGGCCCCTGTCCGACCGACAGGGTGGCCGGTGGGCCCTTCCTGGGCCCCTGTCCAACGCTGGATGTCCCTGCATGTGGACCTACCTGTGGGTCCACAGGTACAGGACATTAGCTTCCCGTTCCAACTTCCGTCAGCTGACGGAATTTGTAAATCCGGGCGGCTCAAAAAATAAAAAAAAGTGCAAAAAACGACCTTCGATGAAGAAAGGTCGTGGGGGTCCGGTGGAGGCGTGGGTTAGGCCGCTGTGCCACGAAGCTGGCTGGCGATCAAGGGCTGGGCTGGCGGTCAGGGGCTGGGCATCGGTGGGTCGCCGCTGGGCATGGTGGGCTGGCTGGCAGAAGTGGGGCTGCCGCGGGAGCTGAGCCGAGTGAGAGAGTCGAGGCTCAGAAGCAGCCCGGAGTTCTTGACAGATTCGTTCCGAGTTGACACAAGTGCCGTGTTCCGTGTGATCTCCGGTCTGCATCTACTCGTGCCAAAGATTTACCAGCACACAGTATCTGAGTTGTGGATGAATTTGAAATGGGCTGTTGGCTTCAAGGACCCCCCCTTTTGGAAGGTTCGGGTGGTCTAAACAAAGGCTTCTCGGTTTCAGAGCGGGAAAAGCAAATTGGCTATTGAGACGGAATATGGAAAACTGAGGCAAAATGAAGCTAATAGCCTGGGGGTTTCAAAAAACGGTTGTCCAGTGATTTATATATGGGTCTGGGGCTCGGGGCCACCCCGAGCGCGAAAAAAAAAATTGAATTAATTTTGGGTTGGGGTTGGGGTAGGGCCGGGTCACTACCAACCGGGATCAGCGGGGTGAGCCACAGGGGAGGGACGAAGTCATGGCAAAAGCCATGGCGAAGCCATGGGGGCAGGAAGGGAAAAGAGGAGGCAGGAGGGCCAGGGGTGGGAGGGCCAAAGGGGTGGCGGGAGGCGAGACGTTGACTACCAAGTCTAATTAAGTTTGGGATCGGAAATTGAACGTTGACTACCAATTCTAATTAGATTTGGGATCGGAAATTGGACGTTGACTACCAATTATAATTAAATTTGGATTCAAAATTGAACGTTGACTACTAATTCTAATTAAATTTGGGACCGGAAATTGGATGTTGACTACCTATTCTAATTAGATTTGGATCCGACAATAGACGTTCACTACCACTTCTAATTAAATTTGGGATCCGACATTAGACGTTGACTACCAATTCTAATTAAGTTTGGCTTCAAAAATGAACGTTGACTACTAATTCTAATTAAATTCAGAATCGGAAATTGGACGTTGACTACCACTTCTAATTAAATTTGGATACGACATCAGACGTTGACTACCGATTGTAATTAAATTTGGAATCCGAAACTGGACGTTGACTACCAATTGTAATTAAATTTGGGATCCGAAACTGGACGTTGCCTATGAATTCTAATTAAATTTGGGATTTGGCATCAGACGTTGACTACCAATTCTAACTAAATTTGGATCCGACATTAAACAATTCTAATTGAATTTGGATTCGAAATTGGACATTGACTACCAATCCTAATTAAGTTCAGGATCGGAAATTGGACGTTGAGTTCCGATTCTATTTAGATTTAGGGTTCGGCATCAGACGTTGACTACCGGTTCTAACTGAATTTGGATTCAATACTAGGAGTTGACCGGTGCGGAAATTCTTCGCTGTACCGTACCGTGCGCTGGGGGGCGCTGCCCCCCAGACCCCCCTCTCTTACAAATTAGCTTAGCCATTTCGTCTGATTCTTGTTCCAACACTGAGGTTGGGTGGGTTGGGCTGGGCTGACCTGGTAGTGCTTGCCTCTTGACGACCGATTCTAATTAATTTTGGATCCCCCGCAGGACCCCGAGGGCGAAAAGGACTTTTCTACAGAGGAGGAAACGCTATATAAAACCCTGACCCCCGAGCGCGAAAAAAAAAAAGTTGAATTGATTTTGGGCTGGGGGTTGGGGTAGGGCCGGGTCACTACCAACCGGAATCAGCGGCAAGGGGTGAGCCAAGGCAGGGGTGGGATAAAGGGGGGAGCCGAGGCAGGAGGGCCAAGGGGCGAAGCCATGGCGAAGCCATGGGGGCAGGATGAGTAAAAAGGAGGCGGGGGAAGAGGAGGGAGGAGGGCCAGGGCGGGAGGGCCAAAGGGTGGTGGGTGGCGAGACGTTGACTACCAATTCTAATTAAATTTGGGTCCGACAATAGACGTTGACTACCACTTCTAATTGAATTTGAGATCCGAAATTCGACGTTGACTACCAAGTCTAATTCAATTTGGGATCCGACGTTAGGCGATTCTAATTAAATTCAGAATCGGAAATTGGACGTTGACTACCAATTCTAATTGAATTTGGAACCCGAAATTGGACACTGACTACCAGGAATTCCGCACGTACGGAAAATCACAATTTTATTCACGTGCGGAATTCCGTACGTTCCGCATGCGGAACACAAGGCCTGGCTGTTCCGTACCGTGCGCTGGGGGGGCGCTGCCCCCCAGACCCCCCTCTCTTACAAATTAGCTAACCATTTTGTCGCATTCTTATTACCAACACTGCGGTTGCGTTGGGCTGGGCTGGCATGGTAGTGCTTGCCTCTTGACTACCAATTCTAATTAATTTTGAATCCGCCACAGGACCCCAAGGGCAAAAAGGACTTTTCTACAGAGGAGGAAAAGCTATATAAATCCCTGGTCCGAGCCAGGGATTATCCTGTAAGGTTAAAAAAATTTCTGAAAACGGGCCGGTTAAAAAAGATTTTTTAACCATGGGGGTTTCTGGTGAATGCTTTTTTGTGCTCCTGCAGGCCAGGCTACAGGGCTCCCGCAGACCTACACAGTGGGGTCCAGCCTCAGAGGCAGCTGGGGTTAACAAAGCAGGTGTCACAACCGCATTTCGGGTGTGGATTTACACGCATTTTTGTTGTAGCACACCCGCTTTTCGGGTGTGTCTCGGGCACACGCTCTTTAGCTCAAGCTTCTGAGACTCGACCTCACCGTAATACGGGTACAGGTCATCATACCTGTATCTGCGGCCATGCCAAGTATTGTACCCCACCTACAATTCCATCTATGAAATCAGGCACATCTGGCCATCTTTGTATGATCCACAACGTGACGCATTGGGTTGTCGACTTGTACAGTGTGTCACTACAGCAATGATTCACTAGTACTGTGAAGCTGCTGCACAAGCTTCGACTCGACTGCAAGCTCACAACTGTCCTACTAACTTAAAAGCGACAGTTGTAACATTTTTGTGAGACTGCCGGAGTACCGGAGTTTCAAGCGAACTTTCACTCACACAAGTCCCTTTTTTTTCCCACGCGCAGCGTGGGAATTTTTTTTTCTGGCCATGTTGACTTTTTAACCGGGATTTTCCTGAATTTCGGGGATTAGAATAACCCCTGGTCCGAGCAACCAAAAAAGAAAAAAGCACAGAATGCCCCGGCTGAGGGGCCCAGTAGTTTTTTTTTTTTTTTTTTTTAGTGCTACAGTACAGCAGTCTACACAGCACCGGTTACTGCACCTTTGGATCATCATTGAAGCAACGCACAGCCTCAATTTTGGAACCTGCGACTGGCCCAATAGCTTGAACAAAGTTTCCGTGCCTGCGGCGCTGGTATTTCTGGCTTGTGTATTGTTTCATGACGTGTTGCCAAGAAAGCGAAGACCGCGGCTGTCCGCCCTGCTGTTGCAGATTACTGCCAAGTGTTCTTGAATGATCCCGGCACACTGCTACAGTACCCCAACACTCGCCTTCTTTGCATGGCTCTTTTGCTTCCGAAGGACAGTCTCTGTGATGGACAGTAGTGACAACCACAAAGAGGTGCACCCTGTCGGATACATAAACGTGCAGTTGTGCCGCAACTGGGAATTTTAGTAACTCCGAGCAACTGATGGACAGTTACGTGGGAGGAAATTTTATATGTAAGGCCCTGCCCTGGAATCAGGGCCGGGATCATAGGATAATACAGGGGTCTTTTGCGCACCTCAAATGCGCAAAAAAAAAAAAAATATATATATTATGACTATCTGTCTATCCGGCGGCAACTCGGGTATTCGACTAGCTGACGAAGAGAAATTAACGTTTGTAATGTCGGTGTGTTCAAAACCAATGCAGGGGTTTGTTGCAGGAAAAGGAACGAGAGCGAGTCAGGAAAGCCTGGAACAACGGGGAGATGAAGATTGACGCTACTTTCGTGAAGCCGTGTGGAATGCGCCATGAAGGTTTTCTCGTCGAGAATGCTGACTGGAACGCTATCGTAGGACTTGCGAAGTCGGTTGGCTACGCGCTTGCTGGGACATATGTGCGCCTCGCTACCGGCCCCCCTTCAACAGTTTGTCTGGCCGACTGTCCTGTTGTTCTCAGAGAGGACTTGTGGAAGCTCAGTTGCGGCCATTGCGTGCTTGTACCAGTCCTCGACAAGAATCGCGCTGTGGTGACGGACGGCGGAGGCCTGGCCGACGGAGAACTGCGAGGTATCGTAGACAGCCTGATGGCGGAAGATGTCAAGATCCGACGCATACCCCGGGTACTCCTCATTATCCAGCGAGTAAAAGTGAGTCGTTTCAGGGTTGAGCGAGCATGGCAGAGCAACCTGGTTGCGCGTGATATCTCGTTTTTGTGTGCCATCGAAGACAAGGATGTCGCCTTGCAGCACGATAGCACACCTGTTAACGAGAATTGGCATGCAATCCACTTGACAGCAACTTGGATGCAAGGAACATCACAAAGGCACCATTTCCTGAAGGCGTGCCTTTCAACCGTGCACGATGGCAGCATGGTGGAAGACGCAGTGACAGAAATCTGTTGCTACTTCTCGTCTCTCACGCAAGAACTTCGAGGGCTTGGCGTTCTCGGCCCTGATGCCTTTTTCGAGCAAGACCGCTTCTGCTGTATGTTTACGGACCGCGGAGCAGGTGTGGGGGGCCTCAAACAACCCCGGGTATACGAACCAGTGCACAGGTTGCATCGGACGATGAGCAGGGTTGTGACCGAGCTCAAGATTGGGAAGGAGATGACGTTCCTGTGTGCAGCAGCGAACGACGTGGCATCTTCACCTGCATTTGCTGTATGGCTGCGGGAACAGGGCGGCCCGGAGTTGAAAGGTGTGTTGTGGCAGAGGGCGACGACAGGGAGATTCGGAACGTCCTGGGCAGCCGCGTGGTCTCTATCATGCACCGTTGGTCAGAAGACCCTATTGGGATGGTACTTGGACTTCCTCGGCAGCTTTGATGAAACGACAGAGTATTCGAAAAAAAAGAAGAATATCGTCATGTACCTGACTCCTCGTGGTACCCAGGAGCGCTTCCGTCGAATAGGTTTAGCATTTGAGATCATTGCATATCCGGCGTTGAGGCGAATCTGGCAGTACGCTGGGGAAGAAGTACTCGACGACGACTTTACTGCCGGCTTTGCCAGCGATTTGATGGCTACCCTGGGTCTCTATTTCACAAAAATTCGAACTGGAAAGGACATTTTCGGGAATCCGCTGTGGATGGAAAAAGCGAGACGAGGTGTGACATTTCCTACGAAGGCCCCGGAAGTAAAGTTTGTGTGCCAGCGGAACTCCGTTCAGCAGTTCATTCGGCGTATGAAAGCCCACTTAGACGCGGCTGGCTCTATTGCGAGCTATTACGGAGGTCCCGGCGTGCAGATGCCAACCATTAAACCCATAGACGAGGCAACAGATTCAGCTTTCCTGTCTTCTGTTGCCCACAGGTTTGCCTGCGGCATTGTTGCAGAGCTGACCATGTACAGCAAGGCAACAGCGGATACCCCAAGACCCGTAAAGCTAGGACCGAGTCTCATAGAGGGCACCGTTGGATCCATGAAACGTCACCTGCAACAGCAGACAAACACGCGCATCCGCGATGAATGCATCAGGGCAAAGCTATCGAGCACCAACGCTCACCTGAGCATTCACCAGCCCTACCCAAAGACAATTCAGCAATATGCTGCGCAAAGGATAGAAACTATCCAGGCGAGGAAAGACCGATGCGGTTTGCTGAAGTTGACCCACTACAAGGCGAAGCAAGTTTCTCATGACGACAGGAAAAAGTGGCAGGCAGAACGCAATGACTTCATCAAAAGGATTCCTTGGCGATTCGATGCAGACAGTCATTGGCGAAAGGATGCGCTTGTGCAGCAAGCTGAACGGCGAGGTATCAAGTCCTGCCAAAACTGGAGCAAAGACAAGCTTGTGTCTGCATGTCAGGAAGCTGATGAGAAGTTGCTTCTTGACGAGCTAAAACAGCACGCCCTTGCCCGAAGCATGCGATTCCGGGCTAATGTTGTTGCTGGCAAGTTGCTCCATGACCTGGAACAGAAGGATGCAAAAACCGAAGAACCCGAGGCTTTGCCGCGTCCGAGGTCTCCCTCCCGGCAGCGAAAGAAGCAACCCCAAGAAGACGAGCCCCCCTGAAAAAGGTGCGCTTCGAGACAGCTAATAGCGAGGATAGTGAAAGCAGCGAGGAGATGTAGCGCAGAAACGTCACAGGTTTGCAGACTGGGTTATTTCATCAAGATGTTGGAACCGTTTGACCGTCGAGATCCCACAAATTTCGCTTTCCAATTTCCGGAGGACGTGTGCCGTCTTGTTTTTTGGTCGTTTTATTTTGTTTTTACGCAGTGTCTTCTTCTTCATCCTCTTGGCTTTCCGACCTTCGTGGGCCAAATATCATCAGAATTGTCCACATTGTGTGACAGAAAGGTGCAAAGTCGCTAGGAAGTGCTCGCCAAGATCAAGAATCACAGCCCTGAAGTACTCAGCAAAAACTGAAAAAGCAAAAAAAAAAAACGACACCCCCCCCCCTGGTTGAACTACGGGGGAACTACGGGGAACTGGCCCACCGACCACACCATCAATGACTTTTTTTTTTTTTAGTATATTATAATATATATATATTATATATATATATATATATATATATATATATATATATATATATATATATATGAGTCGATGCCAAAAGGGGGGGGGGGGGGGTTTGGGCGGAAAAATCCCCGCATAGTTCACCAGGGTCTGACGGGTACTGAGGCCCCATACCCTTCCTAAAACATCATTCTGCGTTCAAATACGCCCTCAGAAGCCTCCGGAGAGCCTTCTATGATGTCCAAATGCAATTTTTGTGGGTTTTTAGGGGGTCCCCCCGTCTGCTGGCCGTAAACCGCCATAGAAGACACATATGCAACCTGATGCTGGGTCGCTCCTCGGAGCAAATCTCGGCCTAAACACACGTTTTCGGCGTTCTCTATCATTCTCCAGGTGCATTCGACCCTCGGACTTCATAAATTATCTCGCTTACAGGTGTTCCGGGGTGTGCAAAAACAAGGCGAATGGACCCTACAGACCGTACCACGCCCTGCCTGTCTATACAGGCTTTGGGGTCGAATTGCGCCGCCTTGGCGCCATGTGCACCGTTTTGTTCGTTTGTGCTGCTTTGGGATCCACTAAGAACTCTAGTCTGATTTGCGGGACGCTTTGTGCTCGGTTTTGGTGCCCACTTCACCGTTCAAAGTGCATCCAGTGGTGAAGACTTTGCGCCGAAGCTGGGAGAGGAAGCGACCCAGTAGGCGCCACTTCACCGTGAGCGGGTCTCGGAACAGGACTCAAACTGTGGCCCAGGTGATACTGCCGACCATGGCAGGGTGTGTGCGCCACACAGTTTTCTGACCAAGCTCACTGCACAGGAGCTTGCCACACATCCCTCGGGTCATGTGCCGCCTGTGCAAAGACATCCAGCGAGAAGCACTTTGCAGCCATGGGTGAGAAAGATGCCAGAAGGGAAGACATTGCCAGGAAAGCTCTGAAAGCCTGCCCTGAAAGCGGTGAAGCCTGCTTCAAAATCATGAAGTGAACGCGTCGTAGTCAACCGCTTGAGAACGGCTGATGATCGCCTGTTACTTAACGCTTGTCCTACTTCGTTCACCAAGCCTTGCAGAATCACCAGAATAGCATAACATGATGCAGGTAGAAGCCTGAACAGGCCTTAGAACAGTGAAAGTGGGCGCCAAAACCGAGGAAAGCGTCCCGCAAATCAGACCAGAGTTCTTAATGGACTCCAAAGCAGCACAAACGAAGCCCGAAACGGTGGATGTGGCGCCAAAGCCAGTGCAGGTTGACCCCAAAGCCTGTATAGACAGGCAGGGCGTAGTTCGGTCTGTCCCCAATGCAGGGGGCCATTCTCCTTATCTTTGCACGTCCCGGAACACCTGTGAGTGAAAGAAACCACGAAGCCCGAGGGTCGAATGCACCTGGAGAGTGCTAGAGAACGCCGAAAACGTGTGTTTGGGCTGGGATCTTGCACAGAGAAGCGACCCAGCATCAGGTTGCGTATGTGTCTTCTATGGTGGTTTACGGCCAGCAGGCGGGGGGACCCCCTAAAAACCCACAAAATCGCATTTGGGACATCATAGAAGGCTCTCCGGAGGCTTCTGAGGGCGTATTTGAACGCAGAATTGATGTTTTAGGAAGGGTATGGGGCCTCAGTACCCGTCAGACCCTGGTGAACTATGCGGGGATTTTTCCGCCCAAACCCCCCCCCCCCCCTTTTGGCATCGTACCATATATATAGATATATATATATGGTACGATGCCAAAACCCCCCCCCCCTTTGCACTAATGAAAAAATTTTGATGTCACCCCATACTAGTCCCCGAACCCCCACTTGTGTGGCCCAAAACGGTTCCCAAACGGTTTTTGGCGGGCTGAGTCGAGGTAAAGGGGTCTCTGAAGGCCCACGAATAGGCCCAGGTGGGCCCATGTGGGCCCCGGAGCGGGCACTCAGTGCGAGGGGGGGTGCCCCCAAAATGGGGTCATTTTCAAAGCCTCGCCACTTCTAAAGCTAGTCAAACACCTTCTGGCCTCCAGCGGGAAACCCAGACTACACAACGACAAGATCGGCTGTGTTCCGCTGTAGATAGCCACCAGCGGGTCCTCTTGAAGCCGAAGAATGTTCTCAGGGGTCTCAGATAGCCCTACTTGGCCACCCCGCCTGCAGCGCCTGCGGTGGGCAGGCACACCTTGTAAATAGAGTGGGTGCAGCAGGTGCACCCTGCCTAGAATCCGGCTTTACCAGCAATACGAATTAAGAATACAGGTTGACCCAGGAAAACGGAAACTAAGAGAGGGAAAATGCCAAAGATCACGGGTCTGGAGTTCGTGGAGTCATCGGTGAGAGCAATGCAGAAGTTGTCGCCGTTTCATGAGGAAACGAGACGTGGTCAGTCCATGCAGAGACGACTCGTAGCCAGCAGGACCTTTTGCGAAAAGGTCTCTGGTGAGGACCTGATCGGTTTCTTTCTCGCCCTAATGACAGAGGAGGAGAACGTTGACATCTGGAAGCGCCTTTCTGGTAGGCTTTCAGAAGCCTTCAACAGCCTTGACGACGAGGCGAGCCGGCGACGCATCGTGAGCGGTTTGGACTGGGCACGTGCCCGGTACAGGGCTGTTGGAATGGTCGTGGGTGACAATCTCTGAAAGAACCGGGGAAAGGCTGCCGAGATTGGCGTTGGCGGGGGGGCCCACAGTCCTCATCTTGGTTCTTTTGAATTTTTCCACCTTATATTCTGCGTTTTCCTTGTAAGCACTGTGTTCTCAAAAGCGGGTGAAGCCGGATTCTAGGCAGGGTGCACTTGCATACCACACATTCTGAGCGTGTGCCTGCCCACTGCTGGCGCTGCACACATGGGGCTAACTGTGACCCCCGAGAGCATTCTTCGGCTTCAAGAGGACCCGCTGGTGGCTATCTACGGCTGAACACAGCCTGTCTTGTCGTTTTGAAGTCTGGGTTTCCCGCTGGAGGCCAGAAAGTGTTTGACTAGCTTGAATAGTGGCGAGGCCCGAAAATGACCCCATTTTGGGGGCTCTCCCCCTCGCGCTGAGTGCCCGCTCCGGGGCCCACCTGGGCCCACCTGGGCCCATTCGTGGACCTTCGGAGACCCCTTTACCTCGACTCAGCCCGTCAAAAAGCGTTTGGGACCCGTTTTGGGCCACGCAGACGGGGGTTCGGGGCCAGTATGGGGTGACGTCAAAAAGATTTTTATTAGTGCAAAGGGGGGGGGGGGGTTTGGCATCGTCTCATATGTTAGCACAGTGTCGACCACAGTGCTACCACTAAAACCAAATGCGGTGAGCGACATCTCTTTTAGTTTCAAAATCCTGTCAGGCCTGTGAGCTTCAGGATAGCAAACGATCCTCCAGTGACTGATTACTGGGTGTGATGGAAAACTCAATCTGGCTGCTGCTTCTCCACTTTGTTGTAGCCTTCACTTGTCAGTCCCAGTGGGCACTACGGCATGATGGCCTCAACGCCTTTCAACGAATCGAGGCAAGGCGAAGCTGCTCACGACAGGCGCCCCCCAACACGCTAATCCCAACGCCCCTCATGCCCCATAGATATTTCTGGACCACATCGCTGGCAAGCTGTGTACACACAAAACAGCAACTACGACTCCAGGATCTGAGCCTGTAGCCTGGGTCCCTTGCCAAAAAGTTTTCACCAGAAATCCCCATGGTTAAAAAATCTTTTTTCACCGGCCTGTTTTCAGAATTTTTTTTTTTTTTTTGGTGAAAAAAACTTTTTTTAACCATACAGGATAATCCCTGGCTCGGACTTGGTCCGAGCACCAGACCCATATGGTACACGGTGCAGTAGTAAAGGCTTTCACTAGTAAATTTACTAGTGGTTTTACAAGTGAAAATGGTTTACAAGTGCCACTAGTAAATTTTACAAGTGCACTTGTAAAATTTACAAGTGCACTTGTAAAATTTACAAGTGCACTAGTAAAATTTACAAGTGATTTCAGGTGTTTTGGCAGGTGTTTTGGGGTGAAACAAGAAGAAACTGTGGCAAGTGAAGCACACATTCAGAAGAACCGGCTTCTTTTTCACCTAACTCGTCAAAATGGGGCTGGGAGAGCAGAGCAAAGTGACAACCCTTGAGAGCCCCGCGCGTAGGCAGACCGCGTCAATCCAGGTTTCCCCCACTCCAAGGCAAACGTGAACACTCGAACACGACCCCCCTGTGGCTCGATGCGGTGGGAACACAGGACAATAACATCGGAAGAGACGGACCGCGAGGGAGGAGGCGTCCTTGTCCTCTCAGAGCAGAGTCGTGCACAGGTACGTCCTGGTACCAGAAATAGAGTTGCACGGCAAAAGACGCTCTGGTATCTTGCGTTTGGCCCAGGAGGTTACGAATATCTCTGCCTGCGTGCGTCTTATGCCGGACAGGCTTGGCATCCATTTTTTGGACTGAGTCGTGGGCAACAGTGCGGTCAACTCTGAAAGGCAAATACCGTAAACGGAAATAAGTTGGACCGGACAAAATGGTCCAACTCTCCTATTTTGGGCTCTGGTGGTCCAGCTTTTGTCCGGCCAACTTTTTTCGGGGGGTTCTGTGTACTTCGTGCAGTTTTGCGGCTGACCAGCACTCGCTCCACTCCGTAGTCGCGCATGGGGCCAGGAGTTCCCGAACAGTGCGCGGCGCTGCGTAACCCGCTGAGTTCCCTCCAGCAACTCGCAACGAAGCACCCTGGCCATGGTCCAGCCATTGGTCGCCATAGCCCTGTGGTGGAATCACAAGATCTTCCTTGCGTGGAAGGATGTTTGATCGCGACCGGTTGCGGTTGGTCAGTGCCGAAGGTGGACCAAGATGCGTCCACCGTCTGTCCCATTGCTTTGGTAGAGTGCAAACGCAAAAATGCAGAGTGCAAACGAAGTGGCTCGAGGTTGAAGGAAAAAGTATGAGCCGCCAATAAACGACGATCTTGGTACGCTCAAGAAGAAACCCAACGCATCTCTCGCGCCTGACTACCCATTTGTCAAGGGACATTTTTTTACCTCATGCCCATCGACCCAACCCCGCCTTAGTGGATACGCGCCTGGCGGTCAACTCTGAAAGGCAAATACCGTAACATGCAGGGTCAAAACCTTGTGTCTTTTTAAAACGCTCCCGCGGAGCCGTGGCCCCCAAAAAAAATTTTTGGAAAAAAAAAAAATTGCTCAACTTCCTCAAAAATTGCCGCAGTTTTTGTTCCAAAATTTTTAAATTCAAGAAAACCCAATTTTTTTCCGGAAATTTTTTTTTGGCCATTTCCAAAAAGACACAAGGTTTTGACCCTGCATGGTAAACGGAAATATGTTGGACCGGACAAAATGGTCCAGTTGCCTTGGTCGTCCGCGGTCCAACTTTTGTCCGGTCCAACATATTTTCGGTCCAACATATTTCCTTTCCTCCACGGGGGGTTTCGAGGACTGGAGAATTCTTGTCACACGAGGGTGCTAGGGGAAGTTGTTTGGGCTGTTGCTGTGAGATTAGTACTTCTTGGGGTTTGGTGGTTGCTTGGTCGGGTCGGGGTGTTGGGAACGAACGCAGTGTGCCTTCTGCTTCATTTTATTGTCGTTGATTCTTGGGGTGTTGCTGCCGCTGCCGTGCTTGCGTTCTCACCTTCTTCCTATGCTTGTAGGGCCCATGTTGCCCTTTCAGCGCACTTGTCTCCCGGGCAGCTGGCACGCGTAGAGCCCCACTCCGGATTACCGCGTGGTTCCCTTCGCATAGGCGTCCAGGGCCTGCATTCGGGTGGATGCCCGAACACCGGCCTTTGGTCCGCCTCCGGCTGAAACCATCCAAGGTGCGCTGTGTCGCCCGCTGTCAGAATGTGTTGAGAGGTGGCCTTTTCGTTGCACCCTCCTAAACCACATCTCCGTTGTGCCGTTTTGTAGAATCGATTGCCTCACTAGCGCATTGCTCCGCTGGACCTCCGGAGTTGGTGCAGCGTCTTGATGCTGCTCTGGGGCGCGTTTAGTCGCTCTTGGAGTCTGCGGTTCCTCTGATGCTCGAGGGTCCCCCGTGCAAACCTGCCGATCTCTTCCACCGGCGGCATCTTGGGCGCATACATATTGGAGGCCTGCATCATGGTAGACCGATCCACGTCAAAGACGCTTCGTCCGTTCAGCACTCTTCCTGCTGCCTCGTCCGCTTTTTCATGTTTACGAAACCTCACACTGACTATTATGGTCGAGCCCGAGTGTTTCATTGATGGGCTGTGTGGAACTCCTTACTGCGGCAACAACAATGTCAAGATCCCTGCTTGGGCAAAGCCTCCGTGCCGAAGCGTGTTGGGAAGTGGCAGGCAAGCTCGGACCGACTGGAAGTAGTAGCAACAGTCAGGTGGCCGCTTCTGCCCAGGGTTCCCCGCTCCCCGCTCACGTCGCCATTGTAGAGTGTGTTCCACTGTTGTGAATTTGGCACGACACCACTCACAGAGCGTCTCTCTTGCCTCCGTTTCTTCTCATTTTGTAGACGCTTTTCCTCAACAAAAGTCTCAGGGGAAAGGGGCTGGACAGTGCGTACAGTTCCAGTTGGGTGCGCGCTGCTCCTCTCATCCTTTTTCAACGGCGCGGCTGTCTCAGGGGAGATGATTCCCATCAAGGCTCCCAACAACCCTGCCCAACTCAGTCCGAGGGGTAGTGCACATCGACCACACCTCCCCAGTTTTCGATCTCGCAATTTTTCACGCAAAACCCCCTATAAATCATTGTTTTGGATTGAAAAACACCTGAATTCACTTGTAATTTTTACTAGTGCACTAGTAAAATTTACAAGTGCACTAGTAAAATTTACTAGTGCACTTGTAAATTTTACTAGTAAAAGTGTAAATTTTACTAGTAAATTTTTTACTAGTAAATTTACTAGTAAAAGGGTCATTTTACAAGTTTACTACTGCACCGTGTACGATGCCAAACCCCCCCCCCCCCCCCATCCACTTAGAGGCAAGTAGCGCCTGAACACGAAACTAAGATTTTCCCCCCTTTGCACTAATAAATTTTTTTTTGATGTCACCCTATACTGGCCCTGAAACCCCACCTGTGTGGCCCAAAACGGTTCCCAAACGGTTTTTGGCGGGCTGAGTCGAGGTAAAGGGGTCTCTGAAGGCCCACGAATGGGCCCATGTGGGCCCCGGAGCGGGCACTCAGTGCGAGGGGGGGTGCCCCCAAAATGGGGTCATTTTCAAAGCCTCGCCACTACTCAAGCTAGTCAAACACCTTCTGGCCTCCAGCGGGAAACCCAGACTTCAAAACGACAAGATCGGCTGTGTTCCGCTGTAGATAGCCACCAGCGGGTCCTCTTGAAGCCGAAGAATGTTCTCAGGGGTCACCGATAGCCCTACTTGGCCACCCCGCCTGCAGCGCCTGCGGTGGGCAGGCACACGTTGTAAATAGAGTGGGTGCAGCAGGTGCACCCTGCCTAAAATCCGGCTTTACCAGCAATACTAATTAAGAATTAAGGTTGACCCAGAAAAACGGAAACTAAGAGAGGAGAAAATGCCAAAGATCACGGGTCTGGAGTTCGTGGAGTGATCGGTGAGAGCAATGCAGAAGTTGTCGCTGTTTCATGAGGAAACGAGACGTGGTCAGTCCTTGCAGAGACGACTCGTAGCCAGCAGGACCTTTTGCGAAAAGGTCTCTGGTGAGGACCTGATCGGTTTCTTTCTCGCCCTAATGACAGAGGAGGAGAAGGTTGCCATCTGGATGCGCCTTTCTGGTAGGCTTTCAGAAGCCTTCAACAGCCTTGACGACGAGGCGAGCCGGCGACGCATCGTGAGCGGTTTGGACTGGGCACGTGCCCGGTACAGGGCTGTTGGAATGGTCGTGGGTGACAATCTCTGAAAGAACCGGGGAAAGGCTGCCGAGATTAGCGTTGGCGGGGGGCTCACAGTCGTCATCTTGGTTCTTTTGCATTTTTCCACCTTATATTCTGCGTTTTCCTTGTAAGCACTGTGTCTCAAAAGCGGGTGAAGCCGGATTCTAGGCAGGGTGCACTTGCATACCACACATTCTAAGCGTGTGCCTGCCCACTGCTGGCGCTGCACACATGGGGCTAACTGTGACCCCCGAGAGCATTCTTCGGCTTCAAGAGGACCCGCTGGTGGCTATCTACGGCTGAACACAGCCGATCTTGTCGTTTTGAAGTCTGGGTTTCCCGCTGGAGGCCAGAAGGTGTTTGACTAGTTTGAGTAGTGGCGAGGCCCGAAAACGACCCCATTTTTGGGGGCTCTCCCCCTCGCGCTGAGTGCCCGCTCCGGGGCCCACCTGGGCCCACCTGGGCCCATTCGTGGGCCTTCGGAGACCCCTTTACCTCGACTCAGCCCGTCAAAAACCGTTTGGGACTCGTTTTGGGCCACACAGATGGGGGTTCGGGGCCAGTATGGGGTGATGTTAAAAAGGTTTTTATTAGTGCAAAGGGGGGGGGGGGGTTTGGCATCGTCTCATATGTATCACGGTTGTGAAACGAATGGATTATTGTACATTTTTGTATTTCCCCCGCCGACCAAGAATTATTGTATTTTTATTGTACATTATTGTATATTATTGTATATTATTGTATATTATTGTATATTATTGTACATTGTTGTACATTATTGTACAGTTATTGTATACCAAGAAGGAAGCCCGCGCTGATGCTGTTGCCAAGGAGGTAGTTGCGAGCGCGCCTCGCAAGGGCCAAGAGACATACAAGGCTTGGGCAGCAGATACAAAGCTTGAGATAGCCAAGTTGGTCGCAGATCTCGGGCTCACCAAGGCAGTTGCCACGTGGAATGACAGGCCGAATGCTCGGAAGGTAACGAAGGGCTCGGCCGGACGATTCTATGACGCATACAAAGACGAGCTGAAAAAAACCGTGAACAAGAAGAGGCTGTACGACGACGAAAGAGACGAGAGAGGCATTGCCCTTCCCGTGGCTAAACGAGGACGTCCGAGGATGCTTGCAGAAGAAGAACAGGAAGAGCTGTTCAGGATACTGAAGGCGATGCGAGAGGCAGGCGGGGTGATTACAGCTCAGGTTGTATCGAGTGTTGCGAGGGGTATTGTGAAGACTTCCAGAAGGTCGCCCTCAGGTACGCGAGAACGTGGCAGCCATCGCACTGGTGGGCAACGTCAGGACTCTCCTACAGAGTGTTTCCCATCCTGGGATGTGATACCACCAGATCCGGACCAAGCAAGAACCAAGAAGGCCAAAACTCGAAAATTGCTAAGTACGCAAAAGCCTCCCGAAAAATGTTGGGCCGGACAAATCTTGGGACTTTCGGCCAAAAAGTGGCAACTTGGGACTTTTGTCCGGTCCAACATATTTCCATTTACGGTATTATTGAACGATTATTGTACATTATTGTACACGCAGTGCTGCAGGGGGTAAGGCGTGTGGAAGGTTCACGACAGGTTTAACACGGAATGACCCGATGAACTCGACAGACTTCCGAACATGGTGTCTTTGACAGGGGAATTTGCTGTGGGATCGTTGCTCACGGAGCACGCATGAAAGGAAGGGAAACTCGTTCAATGGTCGTTCGCGAATCCACTGAATACATGGTAACTTGCGAGATGGAAGAAAAGGTCTCACCAAGGTTGGAGAAACAACCCGGTGAAGTCACTTTGGGGGAAAGGGAGGGTGGGCAAAAATCCAACGGATAGCTAGGAGAAACAACCCACTACCTGTGTTGTTCGTACGTGCACTTCCGCACCTCCTCTGTACACAAATTCCCTCAGTGGGGTGCTGCAAGAATTTGCTGTGGGATCGTTGCTCACGTAGCACGCATGAAAGGAAGGGAAACTCGTTCAATGGTCGTTCGCGAATCCACTGAATACATGGTAACTTGCGAGATGGAAGAAAAGGTCTCACCAAGGTTGGAGAAACAACCCGGTGAAGTCACTTTCCTACCACCACACCGCCAGTGAAAAACTGCCTCACCGCGCGTGTAATGTCAGCCACGGACTGTGGTGTAAATACAGATAAAGGCACCCGCGATGGGAGATCTGCCGGATTCCCAGCGCTACGAACCCAGCGTACCGAAACGGCACATCCGAGTCCGCGAAGATGCTCGAGAGCACTGACAACGGCATTGTTCAAAACGATGCTTTTGAGGCATGCACCCTTGCGGGCCACCCCCTTAACCGTGGTATTGTCTACAACCACGTCGACCCGGCCGCCTCCCACGGAGTCGGGAACTGAGTGCACGACCAGCTCGAAAGCTTTCGCCTCGAGCTCGTTGATGTGCAGCATGGACTCAGATTCAGACCAGGAAGCACCTAGGATGCTCATCTCCCCGGTCCCTGAGTTCACGAGCACGCCACCCCACCCCTTTTTACTCGCATCAACAAACACTGTGAGCGAAGGAGGACCTGTCCGCTTTGGAATCTCCCTCGGCTTCAACACCGAGTCAATCCAATCGCGCAGGGACGCGCGCACTGAGGGAGGCACGGACAGCACATCTGAATTGAGCCTCTCTCCCCTGTTGAGGGAGTTTGTGACTCTTCTCAGGAATTTCAAAGAGAAGTAAAAACTACCGGGGAAGACACCTGCCACCGCTGAAGCGTGCAACAGGCGTCCACCGAGAGTCTCCAGCTCACCAGCCCGCATTGTCGCTGTCTGCGACAAAGAATATCGGGAGGCAATGAGGCGACGTCTTTGTTTTCGACTAACAACAACCCGATGGGCCCTGTGGTCCCAGTCAACCCCAATGAACTCGTAAGAGGACGAGGCAGAGCGAGAGTCGGATTCCTTCCATGTCAGACTACAAGCCTCAGCCGTTTGGTCCAATCGTGCTGTGGCCGCTCGGACCTGCCGCTGCGAGCCAGTGTAACGGATGTTGTCGATCCAAACATCCACTGTCACGGCGGTTTCGGCGAAGCACGGTTGAACGTATTCGGGGTGACCAGCCGCCGTCGCGGCCAGGGTGTGCATTATTTCTGGGGCACAAGAATGCCCCATGGGGAGCCTGGTTAACTCCCACCACGAGCCGTCGCTGGCGCAAAAACGGAACAAATGTCTGGCATACTCCGGCACCTCAATGGCAAAGAAGCCAGTTCTGAAGTCGCGGGTAGACCCGCAGTCCTGATGTATTGCCGGAAGGTACGCCGAGATATGTCCGAGCGGGACTTTGGCCTCGTAGCCAGAATCCTCGGCAACACGGTTGGCATCAAGCGCCCAGAGGATGAAGCGTTGTCGGAGTCCGTCATCCTTCTCCTCTACAACAGTAAACGGGACACAAACAAAAGGGCCAGGACCGCCGGCCGACCGCGCGACTCCACATTGCACGAGCTTTTCCGCGTGAGCTACCGAAAACGATGAAGGCGAGCCAAAAGATCGAGGCGACGACTGATCGGGGTTGAACGTTAAGTTCCAAACTTGGTCAAAGCGTTCGCGCGTGTCATCGTGCATCCGATCCCGAAGCTTTTCGACTTGCATCGGTCCCACCGGCGCGACGTGCAACGGAGAAGCCCGCTCACGCTCGGTTCTGGGGAGCCGGGTCGTACCCCCCCGCCGCAGCACCGAGTGCCTCATCGAGGGGTCACTCCTGGTGAACGCTTCTACAACAGATTCGAGATTCGCCCCGTCTCGAGGGCACGGGCCATGGCGATATGGTTCCCCCCGTACCGGATTGTTACATCCGACAGCGCTGTGCCGCTTCTTTCTTCGTGCTTCGATATTCGGTCGACGAGATAAGGCGGAACGGGGTCGGCCAGGCCACTGACCATTCTGTCCAGAATGTGCGTGACCGCCCCGCGTTTGATGGAGTGGGCGGTGAATCCTGTCATCGTTGGAGTGTTGCCCCACATCCTGTCCAAGGCAGATGTTGTCACTTTCGTCAACGGGTTGAATGGGGCAAGGTTCCGAAAGAGTGCCGCGATCTCGTCTGTGAGGGAGCCGAGAAGAACCACGTACCTCGATGCTCGGAACGGGTTTTTCTTCCTGCCCTTTGGCGTCTGAAACCAGTCGATGATTATCTCCTGTGGTTCCACCAACAGGAACTGCTCCGACGAAAGGTTCGCCGCCTCGGCCCACCGAGCCGCCGACTTCCATGCTACCAGAAGGGCCAAACGCATTTCTGGGGTTTGTCGTGAAGCCCACGTCAACAGCCTCTCTCTGTCCATCGGGAGCGCCTGGTTTTCCGGAACTGACGCCCCCGCCCCACGTAGTGCAGCAGCCATCGTCCGGAGCGGCTGGTTGGTCAGGCCCATCGCCCCGAACGAAGCGGACAGGGCCTTCGAGTAACCCAGAAGACCCTGTGGTCGAACTCCCGTCGCTGCCACGAAGAGGCAAGCCGAATCGGCATTCATCGGGAGCCCTCTGGCAGACGTCCAAGTTTGCAACCGGCGCCAGAGGTTTCGTCGCTCTTTCAGCGTCGAGTGCGCCCACATCTTCTCCACATGGCCTACAAGCCGAGAACATGCCTCCGCCACCGTAATTGAAGCCTCCTAGTACGGCGTGTGCCTCCAAGCGCCTCCTTCGCCACCAGCTGATGTACCGCCTGCCCAATTAGGGTGTTGGGAAGTTCCGTCGGAGTCGAAATGGGAAGGGTCCCCGAAAAAAATCCAACGGATAGCTAGGAGAAACAACCCACTACCTGTGTTGTTCGTACGTGCACTTCCGCACCTCCTCTGTACACAAATTCCCTCAGTGGGGTGCTGCAAGTGTTCGAGCGCAAAAAGACAGCGTTGCAGTTCAAAAGGGTGAAAATGCAGCAGGTGCCATATCATGGGCTACCAGAAAAAGCGACAAGCATTCGGAAAGGCAGTTGCCACGACAGGTGTCTTGGCGAGGAGGACGTCTTGGTGGATCTTCACTTCGATCTTCACTTTGGCAATCTTCACTTCGGACTCAGTTCAGCCCGGAAATTGAAGTGAAGGTTTCCCGAGGTGAAGACCCCCTTGATACAGACGTTTGCTTCAAAACGACGTTTTCAGGGTCGAACGCAGCAGGGAAGTGAAATACATCGTATTTCGTTCTTTCTCGTTTCCCCGACCGAGCATGCTCTCCAGGGCGTGAACGGATATACTGCCCCTTTCATTCAGATACCTGCTGCAATTGGGCGCAGCGAGATAGCTGTCAGAAGCTTCCCGCAACGGAATATACATCTCTGCAAACTAACCTTTTTCGAATTGGGTGGTAAATCCAGGTGCGCCTGATGCGCCTAAAGGGGTTGTGGAGTACGCGCATTTTTGGTAAATGCTCGGACTGTGTATTCCAGATGCATCTGGAAAGCCTTTTTCGAGTTTGCTGTTCTGCTCATTCCCTTCTCGATCTCGCAGTTGTTAATGTGCACTGGGCAGTTTCTTGTTGCGGCCCAGTTTGTTCGTTGACCTTTTCGTGGAGTTTCTTTCCTTCTGCAGGAGTTTGGCCCTCAGAACCGTGGGCCATGTGTTCTATTTGCAGAAAAGGGAGGCAGTTCCCGTCATTTCTAGGATATCAGAAGAGTGCCTGATTGCTGCTGGAGCATCAGGATCGCTGGGACTGCAGTCGTACAATAATGTATTGTATATTATTGTAAATTATTGTAAATTATTGTATTATTGTACAGTATTGTATCACCCATTCCACGAAAAAGTGTCACAGATTTCGGCTTTTTTCGGATTTCTGCCGAAAGTTTCCATCTGCAGGTCCGAAAATGGTCGGTTTCGAGATTTTGAGGACACGTTTGAATCCGTTGAGGACAGGGCTTTCCGAATATTTGGTCGGATAAAAATTTTGACCGACCCCCCCCCCGGAAATGGAGGTCGGCACCCGAAAAAATGGGGTCCTGGAGATCGGTTTTTTTTCTCTCTGCATCCAGGAGGGGGTCAGATTTTGATCGCTGGGCTAGCTGGCAGCTTGCCCATAATCGCGCATCCCAGAACTACTCGAAAACCAAAAGATTTCCCAAAAAGACCTCGAAAATAATTTCCAGACGGCTGCTTTTCACACCGAAAAATCGCAAAAAAAAAAAAATCGGACCGGGGGAATCGAACCATGGCCTACAGGGGCCCAGGAGGGTGCGGTAACCGTTAGGCTATGTTGCCAAACCTCGGGCCAAAATTCGCTTTTAGCGCCTGCTCAGTTGGAATTCTTATCGGAAAGTGCGAGATCGTCATTTACTCGTTTCCAGTGTCCCAGGACGGTATTTCTGCTCTCTCAGAGCTTATTTCGCCCGGTTTGCGAAGAACTCAAAATGAGTCCAAAAATTCTCACTCGGTAGTGAACAAAAAACTTTCCGCCGTTTTTTTAGCCCATGGTCCAGAGGTTACCACACCCACACAGGGGTTTGAGGGTCGGTGGTTCGATTCCCGCCGGAAATCGTTTTTTTGGGTTTTTGAAACAGCCCCAAAACCGACCTTTTGTCCATCTGCACGCCAGATTTTGGTCGCCACGCGAGCTGATTGCTTGCCCATAATCGCCAGGGATAGCTCTTTCCATCCCAAAAAAAATTTCCCAAAAATTCCAAAATTTTGACCCAAAACGGGCTGCTTTTCAGACGGAAAATCTGTGACACTTTTTCGTGGAATGGGTGGTATACAATAATATACAAAAATCTGTACAATAAAAATACAATAAAATACAATAAACGATTCGTATCACAACCGTGATATATATAAAATTGTGTCCGGATCTTGTGTCAAGGTGTACTCCAGTACACACATGAGCTATGGGTGGGGCTCCGGGTGTGCATGGGAGGGAGGGCCGGCGAAAGGTTGAGGGTGGTTGCGGAGGGTCGAGGAGGGTCGGCAGAGTACGCACGTTAAAGAGCTCCCGCGTGTGCTCGTCGAACTGGCTCGGATCAAGCCTGTTTCAGCCTCTCCGACCTTTACAGACTATGCTGTGAAGGTCGTGGTAGCTCCACAGGCTAGAAAAGTTGTCGTCGCTGTATCCAGAGGCCGTGTGTTCTGCCTTTGTGAACCCTTGCCCGCCGTGAATGCCATGAGTACTGCCCTCTTCCACCATCTTGGATAGACACGCCTCACGCTCGCACCACCCGAAACCGAAACGACCCATGACCCCAAGAGCTGTGCCTCCCGCTGTGCCCGAATACACCCCGCTTTCTAATAACTATTGTCCAATCAGGTTTGAAGGCGTATGTAAGCTCTGCCCACAGTCGCAAACTGGGACCAGTCAGAGGTACTTTCTAACAAGAACATCCTCCTCTATCGGAAACAAGCATTTGCTTTCGTGTGACAGTTCAAAAATTTCCGCGCCTGCGGCGCAGGCATAATTTGCATCTGTCTCTGCGGTGGGGCATAGCTAGTTCCCTGTCCCCAAAACGGTCGAGTGCCTGTTCAAGAGCCTGACAAGAAATATTAATTCTGGGCCCCTCCAAAAAATCAGATAATTCGTCCACAAAATGCATGGCCATAAAATACAATTCCGCAAATTAAAGGGCCAAAAAATGTCGGGGTACAAAGCCTTTAGGCCAAAAAACGTCCAGATGCGCAAAAAACCCGTTTTTGGCCAAAATCACGTCTCTGTATTATGCACTGTCCTGGATCGTCGGAAAAAAAAAAAAAAAAAAAAAAAGAAGAAGAAGAAAGACACCAATCTGTACGTCCATTCGGATCGTCGGAAACACAAAAAACACCCCTTCCAAACCTCCAGATAAACAAGCCCCGCTAAGAAGAACGCCCAATGATGGCGAAGACCGGCATGCTGCTGATGACGGCTGTGTACGGTGCCGCGCTGAGCATCCCGCACGAGAAGGTCAAGGGGCCGGAAGGGTCCGGGTGGATCAAGCACGAGCGGATCCCGCGGAACAAGCTCCTCGAGTTCACTGTTGCGTTGAAGCACACCGACGCGCAGAAGGCGTGGCTGAAGGAGACGATTGATGCCGTCTCGGATCCGCGCAGCGCGCGGTACGGCCAGTACCTGTCGATGCAGGACGTGGCGGAGAAGATGAGCGCCACCAAGGAGACGTCCGATGCAGTGCTCACCGCCTTCACGGGCGCCGGGTTCACAGGCGTCGAGTTGCTGCCGGCGCGCGACTTCGCCCGCGCCTCCGCCACCCACGCCGTGGCCGCCGAGTTTTTCAAGACCGAGTTCTGCCGCTGGGAAAGCTCGCGGAACGTCTCGATCACCCGGGCATGCAGCCCCTTCTACCACCTCCCCCAGACCATCGCCGGTGCTATCGACACCGTCGGTGGGTTGATCCACTTCCCCCTGGCGACCTATGGCGCTAAGATGGCCGTCCACGCCAAAGCGGGC
This sequence comes from Diplonema papillatum, assembly GCA_030068145.1. Lineage (NCBI taxonomy): Eukaryota > Euglenozoa > Diplonemea > Diplonemida > Diplonemidae > Diplonema > Diplonema papillatum. The sequence goes on from JAPJBO010000985.1 coordinate 70,954, forward strand.
GCCGGCGACAACATTGACACGCTCCGTAAAACTTACAATATGGTTGGAGTTGGGCCGCTGACCAAACAGAGCACAACCTGCTTCGTGCAATTCACGATTCATGATGAGTGGTACAGCCCGAACGATCTCCAGGCCTTCTTTGAGCGCGAGAGCCCCAGCCAGGTGGGGCAGGTTATCGCCAGGAAGATCGGCCCCTGGCATCCGGGGAACGGCTGGGAGGCGAACCTCGACTCGCAGTACCTCGCGGCGATGGGCAACGGCGTCGAGACGTGGGTCTGGTCGAGGGACGGTCACGATCCGTGGCTTCCTTTCTTGAGCAACCTCGCCTCCATCGCCGATCCCCCGCTCGTCATGTCCATCTCGTATGGTCAGGAACCGGGCACCCTCACGCGCGACTACATCGAACGGTCCAACGTCGAGATGCAGAAGATCGGCCTTCGGGGGACCACTGTCGTTGTCGCCTCTGGAGACGATGGCTCGACATGCCGAAGCGGCAAGTTTAACCCCGTGTTCCCCGGCTATCTCCCCTACGTCGTCACTGTCGGCGGCACCAGCTCGTGCACCCCGGGAAGCGGCGTCGCGTCGTTCTCTGGGGGCGGCTTTGCGGACTTGTTCCCCATGCCGAAGTGGCAGGAGACCGTGGTACACGAGTACCTCAAAAAGACGACCGTCGACACCAAGTACTTCAACGCCTCGGGCCGTGGGTACCCAGACATTTCTGCCTGCGGCGCGGTTGATATCTGTGTCAATGGTGTCTGTGGCCAAGGCGTCCTTGGGACCTCTTGTTCCGCCCCGATAATCGCCGCCATCATCGGCCTGTTCAACGACATGCGCCTTTACAGCCAAAGGCCCCCCCTGGGCTTCGTTACTCCTGCGCTCTACGCCGCCTACGCAGCGGGCGTCGGCGCCTTCAACGACATTACCACAGGCCGAACCTACGGTTGCTCCGGAAACAACGCATCCTTTGAGGCCACCACGGGTTGGGACCCCACCTCGGGCCTCGGCACGCCCAACTTCTGGCTGCTTCTGGAACAGCTGATGGAATGATGCGCGCGGCCGCCTGCCTCACCGGGGAACGCGTGGGCTGGCCCGGCGGGGTGTCCCACGGCGCAGCCAGGGATGATAAAATACAACCCCAGTTTCAAAAAATACAAAAAATACAGTATTTTTTGTATTTTTTGGTATTTTATGGATTGCCAGCAGTGGACGATCTTAAACACAGGGGGTGACAAAAACACCTCAAAAAATTTTTTCCCCGCTGCGCGGGCCTTCTGGACACTGTTAGCCTCAGTTGCAAAACACTTCCAAGAGCCAGCCCAGAGGAATCCTGGTGGAGCCTCTTCATGACGCACTCACGTATCTCTCTGCTCGCATCTGATGAGTCATTTCTACCGTCTTCTACGCACATCAAATATCTCCTTGGAATCCTTGGCAAAGTAAGGAATCACTTTGCTGGTGCTGTCGGGAGAAAGTGCATGCCTTGTGACATTCGGCGCACATTTCGAAGCACTGTGCGGAACAGAGGATCCACAGTGAAGAAAGGCTTGCAAAAACACATCTGATGCATTGCTGCATGCTGTCCCTTTCAACTTCAGACATTCCGGGGCATACATGCAGATTCATTTGGGGAATCGACATTCCAGAGAATAGCCCCAACTAGTAGTAGCTATTTATCCAACAAATACGTGACGGCTGCAAGCGTTACGACACCAATAAGACCAAAACCACCACACACCGCATCAACGACTTAATGCTCATCCAGATCCAACGGGCTCGCAAGCACGGTACCACCAACAACAGACCTGTAGCCGCTGACTACATCATAACCCTGCCGGACCTGAAGACCCAGCTTGAAAGCCATCGCTGCCCACACCGGTGACAACAACGCCGGCCATTACGTGATACATGCCTACAACGAGTCAGCAGCTTTTAATCAACGCTGGACGCTTCTTGACGGGCTCTACACAAATTTCTCCCCAAGACCCACTTACGCCAACGACGAAACGTTCCTCCTCATATACCAACCAGTCGACAACCTCGCGCAAACGGGAGCACAGCACGCACGCGCATCGCCACCCGACATCAACGAATTCACAGTGAAGCAGAATAGCCTCAACTCTCCTGCACCACCTGAAGCTGATAGTACCCAAAGCCTACTCGGTAGACTACGCGGCGACGACGAGTCTGCCAACACGCCGGATTCGACACGTACCCGCAACACTGCAACCAGCGGCTCTTCAGAGCCTTCAGCAACTGCACACGAGTTCGACATACTCCAAGCGAAGGATATACCCACCCCATCCAACGATATCACTACAACCGAACAAGACGACTCCACCACCGAGCCAGAAAGTGACAACGATATCGATCTGCAATGTCCGCGCTGTCGCACACGAACCACAGCATCAGGCGTCAAGTTGAAAGGGCTTCGAGGCTTACGCATACATCTACGACACTGCAAGAAGAAGCACCACTACGCCCCGCAGCATTACCGAAAGTCACTACCAAAAGGCAGATATGCCCCTTTTGCCACAGCGACGGACGGACCGCGGGGAAGCCTCAGTTCGTTAGTTTACGGCACCACGAACATTGGTGCAAAAAGAAGCACCGAAGAATGGCTGCCCGAAAGCAACCATCCCAGACGACAGGCACGGATGAACCCTTCCCTGACCAATTGTAGAAACGGCTTACTTTGATAGCCTTCCTACCATGACGACATTCAACTTGGCAGATGCTGATACAGGTTACGCTTACATATACTCCACGGGTACCTAGTGTGCCCAGAGAGCCTTTTCTGTGGCGAGCAACGAACAGACTAACCTCCCTGAGTTTTTTTTTAAAAAAAATTTCTTTTTACTTCTGCTCGCGACTCCTTGCTACGTTAGTTGTAGCACCCCACCCGTATTGCAATACGATATAGTTACGGATATTCAACCTGCGCAAACCATAAGCAGCACCACAAATACACGATAAGAGACGGTCAGACGGTACCAAGAAGACAGACAGTCACCTACTGCGGCACCATACTGAGGAGGGCCTACCGTAAGTAAGGTATGTGGACAATGGCCGAAACCACCAATGACCAACAACCAAGGTACCCACCGATTCTCTTACCTCGTGTAACCACCACTCTTACGACACTCAGAGCACAAAGGATATCTTCCCTTAACGACGAAGGTCACCCGGAGACTTTAAAACCCCGGAGTTTCAAGCGAACTTTCACTCTAAATAGTACGATGAGCACCACTTTTCACCACTTGCTGGGGTTGCTACGTCGGACTGACATCCTTCGGGTGGTGTTTTGCCCCAAAATATTCACGCCGCCCAGCTCTTCCTCATCAGCTGGGAAACACTCCAACCCACACGAAACCCGTCCCGGCAGAGAACACCGGGACCCCCCAACATCCCCAAAAAATCAAAAACTCCAAAATCCCAAAAATCCAAAAAATACAAAAAATACAAATTCCGGGCTCGAAAAATACAAAAAATACAAAAAATACAAGTCCAAAAAGTACCATAAAATACAAGGCTTCTCAACCCTGGGCGCAGCCTTCTTCCGGCTTTCCCGGCTCGGTGACTGTCCTTCTCTCCACCATCACGCTGCTCTGCTTCGCAGATCCGCAGGTGGCGCTGCGCAGACGCCGCAGTCTGTGTTGTGCTTCCCGCCTGGGTTGAATTTTTGTTTCCGGCGCCCACCATAGGATTATAGAGGGAGTCTTCTGCGCCGGTCAATGCAGGGTATTCGTTTGCGTTGCATTTGCAATGCAGATTTAGACCGTCAGGTGGATGGCAAGAACGTGCTTGGAATGGGTATGTGCTCAACACCGCACTGGTCCCGTCTGCGCCGTGTTTCGGTCCTTTAAGCCACGGACACATAAGGCGGACCATCATCAGCGGAACTTGAGTGTATGCAGACAGGACAGCGGTGTGAGTCTGGTTTGTCAGGCGGCAGTTCGTAGCTCGTCACAGCCAGGACCACCGTGCTACTAGCGCACAGGCGAATCCGTCACGGGGAGAAGGCCCCTACAACCGTGTCTGAGCAATCAGTTAAAAACCTCAGGTGATTGTGACTGCGACTCGCTAGGCAGCACTGACTTGTCTTCTTTTTACGGTGGCAATCTGCGAAGTAAACTCCGCAGAGCACAGTGGACAAGGGGTTGCCGTGTGCAGCACCAACGGGCCGTCGGCTGGGGGGTGTGCCAGGTTTTCAAGTCAAAGAAAATGTACACGGATGCTATGGACGAATTAACTTATTTTAGGCGTTTTTTCTTTTTTTTTTTTTGCGAAGCCATACGTGAATCTTTACAGGGGGGGTGGCGGGTAGCTGTGGGGCAACTCAGAGTCCGCCACACGCGTTACCCTGAATCTGCGCTTCATCCAGGAGTGGCACACCATCTTTGTATTCTGCTATTACTTTCCCACCCGCCCCATTCTTCCTTCTCCTTCTACCCTAGTTCCTTCCACGCTGCTACATTCCAATTCCCCCCCCCCCCCATGTATGCTGTATGCAAATTGATGTTGATGCTGCCAACATCAATAATGCTGCCCTCACCCAAGCAACTTCAACATTCTGACTGTCATGCTTGTTTGTTGGCGCAGTTCGTTAGTCAGGAACTCGCGAGGCCAAAAAAGCTTGAAACTCTCCGGGCCTGGCGTCCCTGATCGACGGAACATACGCGGATGACTGGGGAAACATGGTGGCCAAGCGTGCTTGCTTAGGCTATCATGGGACCAATCATGCGGCTCATCCGTCTCTTGCTAAACCCTCGTTAACATTTCCCTGCAACATTTCCCTGCTCTCATCTCTCGGTGCAAAGAAGTCACAGCGAGCACCAAGTATCCTGCTGAGAATCGCTCCCTTCTCAACGAGGCGCACAGCACGTGGTCGTCGGCCTCCATCTGCTTAACCTAAGTCGTGATGGGGTACTTTGCTGGTTTGTAGACATCAAGTGTACCGGACCCCCGTCTTGCCTATCTTGCCGATGCTGTTGCTAATCTTCTTGGTCTTCAACAACAAAACTACGCACTTCTTCGTGCGGTTGGTCATCCTCAAATTATCCAACCGTAGCCCTGAAAACCGTAGGCTGAAAAGCGACAGTTCGGGAGCAGGATTTCTTGGCATACAGGAGCTGAAGGATTTGAGGAACATCGGGTCGCAGGATAGCACAGAAGGTCAAATACCGTGTTCCACAGTGAAGATAGCTTGTACCCGTCTAAACTTGTCAATACGAGTTCAGACGAGTTCAGACGAGTTTTGACAAGAATGATACGAGTTTAGACGAGTTTAGACGAGAATACGACTCGTATGCACAGTATGCCTAGGCCAGTGAAGCTGGTAAACGTTGAGGAAACGCGTTTACTCCAAAACGAGTAAACGTAAACGTTTATAAACGGTAAACGTTTACGTTTACTCGCGGTAAACGTTTACTCGCCTACAGAGCACGGTTAGACCATACTTGGCCTCCTGGCAACCCAGGCTGTCCATCTCTTTTATGGCGGTGTCAAGCATCACCCCACCGAGTTCTTCGGGCGTTGGGGGGGTGTACTCATCGTGTGCTGATAGCCCGCACAAGACTGAAACCATGGTCAGGGAACGAACGACCAGTAGCTTTGTTAAACCCGATGGCTTCTTCATAGAAGAAGTCCCTGATGGCTTCGTGGGCGTCCACTGCAGTGGTCGCTCGAGTGAGGAATGGCACCATATTCAGCTGCTTCGTCTTGGTTTTCTCGTTTTTCTTGCTGCCTTCAGCTTGACGACGAAGGCGGGAGTGTGCTACCACCGTGGGATCTTTTGGGGCGCAGCCGCCAATTTCACCCCTTGGCCGAGAGGTGCTCAGCAGAGGCGGTGGAGAAGCCTTATCGCAGAACTTGCGCATCTTCGATCCGGGTACTTCCGTGATTGTCACCCCCTCCCAGGCGTCTCCTTGCGCTTGTTCGCCTTTTGTGACGAAAGGTCCGTCCTGGCTATTTTACTTAGTTGCGCCTCGTCCTTGACAGATTGCGTTTCCAGTGGATGCCGCCCTTGATACAGTAAACGCTTACACAACGTTTACTCAACGTTTACTCCAAAATGAGTAAACGTAAACGTTTATAAACGGTTAACGTTTACCGTTTACCTGGAACACTGCCCTAGGGCAGTGAAGTTGCGAACGAACTTGAACGAGAAAAAACACGCAGTCTCTTATCGCCTAGGTTTAGTATCCCGCAATCGAACCAGATTGTAATGCCTAAGCACATACACACCTCTCCGGTAGCTCCCGGCTCGGCCGACTCCGCGGCCTTTCTTAAAAGGTCCCAGTGTTCTTCCGTATGGAGGCACACGGAAGAGCACCCCGCAAGGGTGCTTACCCCCGCGAGTAAAAGGGGTGCTTCTTTCCAGGGCAGGTATTTTCATCTTGCAAAGGTGGCCGGTGCTTTCCTCACGTGCCCCGACGCACGCCTGCGTCCTCCATCCAACCCTCTGTTTTTTCTTCTTTCTCTGTAGCTCCAAGTTCTCCCCTCGTGTTGACACCACGAAGCGAGGCCCGTCGCTGCTAGCGGGCCCAGAGAAGGGAAATACAATTTATTGGGAAAAATAAATTCCCTCTGGTGGAAATGGCTTGAGGAGCGTGACGATAAATTTCGTTTATTTTTTGACAGGATTCCGTTGTGTTTGCACAGGCCGGACAAATAAACGAATTAATTTAGAACTCGCAAAGGAGAGCACCACTAGCCGCCCGCACCTGAGCGGCCAAAGCGCTCATCAAATCAAGTCAAATCGGAAAAGCGCGAAGTGGCCGCACAAAGCTTCTCACGAATCACAACTTGTCTTATACTCCACCTACACCTTACACAGTGTTTGGGATAATCCTAGTTCGGAAAATCCCGAAACTGCCTCACCGCAGGTAAAATTGAATCGAGCGCCAACGCCAAACATGGCCAGCGGTACGCGTGTGGCACGCCTACGCATACGGTCTTTGTTAGACCGCACTGGGGGCGGCAGAGCCAGAGTGATTGCGTACGAGTCTGCCGGTCAGTGCCCGCGCTAACAAAAAGGCTGGTCATTTATGACTAAAAAATTCCATCGCTGAAAACTGACCGGTCATATATATGACCGGTCATATTTGGGTCAAAAATGACCCGCTGACCAGTCGTATTTGGGTCAAAAATGACCGGCCGTATTTGATCCAGTACGTCTAACATGCACACATGTGCACGTCTATCTTGTCCCTCACCTTCTCCGTAGTTTGATAGCCGTGCACCCGCCACCGCAAGCCTATATCTCACCACCGCCCTCCGTTCCCTTGTTTGCGTGCGCGGGGCGACGGTTCCAGGCACTCAGACACCCACAGCCCCAATCGGGGTTTTGGCTGAAACCGACAACGTGCTGAAGTCCCCTGCTGCTGCGGAAAATAAAAAAATGTCAGTCACATACGCTAGAAACGAAGTTACACGGATGCGCAACCACATGTGACAGTAAACACAGTAAAATAAAAGCGACACAAAGTACGAAAAGGAATGAAAACACACTGCCCAGGCCCTGCTTTAACAGCACAAAATGAAAACCCCCCCTTTCCGCCTCACAAGTCAAACGGAGACTTCAAAAAACCGACCGCTTACTACAAGAAACAGTCTAAAAAAACAAAAAAAAAAAAAATGGAACCCCACCGATCACCACAAGCACGCACTAAGCTGAACTTCACAAGCACACAAAAGGTCGAAAGACACCAATCTGTACGTCCATTCGGGATCGTCGGAAACACAAAACATCGCACCCTCAGCTCAGTTTTAGTTCCGGCGGGGCTGGAAGCGAGCCCGAGGGCTGGCCTGCGGCACTTGAGTCGGGTCTGCGGTCGTCTGCATCGTCCTCTATGGTGTTGAGGTCGATCGGCCGCATCTTGCATTTCACAGATACGCATGGGGGTCAAGAGACGCCATCAACGCCCTCGATACCAATGACAGTCATGTTCATGTCTGAGAGCTCACGGACACGGCCCCTTTCCCGTTTTCTATTTGACGCAGGCAAAGGTGTCAGCATTCAGATGCAGCACGAAAGGCGCGTCCAGGTCCATCATCACTGGTTCGTAAAGTTTCACCTCGCATTGTTCTCTGCAGCAGCATGTCTCCTCTTCGCGCGTCTCGGGGTGTACTGCAGCACATTTAGAGTTGCTAGGCAGTAAGCTCGTCGGCCTTCTTCCCTCCCTCCCCACCCCTGGCCCCCAACGTTTTCCGTCCCTCAAAACCAGCACCAAAAACAACGTCCCGTGCTCGCTCGGAGGGTTAGGTTCACCCTGCCCGGACGAGGCGTTTTGCCCTTTAGCTTCTTTATTAGCGTTTATTGTGCGTCCGCTTTCCGTTCACATGCACGCAGGATGGAGTTCCCAGGGGGGCAAATTGGTTGTCACAAAAAAGGGGGGCCCAAGACTACACTCCACGAAGGAATGTACTTGGTGTCGGTCACAAACAGTCCCGGACATGGCTAGCCATAACCCATAACGAAAGCGTGCACATACAACCCGTAACCATATAACCCTTTCTTGCTCTAAGAACCCATTTATCAACGGTCACACAGAGACTTTAAACCCCCGGTGTTTCAAGCGAACTTTCACTCCAAAAAAGCTTCGGACCGGCAGACTTTCCAGAAATCAGCCGGCTGATTGTCAGCCGGTCAGTTTTCCAAGGCTTTTTTTGCGGTAACGCTTCCCTGGAGACAGTATTTGTTACAGCTAAAAAGAACGTTGGCAGCGGTTTAACCAAATCACATACAGGTTAAATCGCACAAACAAAAATATTGCTCGTGCAGAATGGCGGTTGACCTGAAAGCCTACGACTGGTCCCCCATCAAGGTGTTCCTCGCCCCCGCGGGATGGAACGCCGCCGACGAAGACCCTGATTGCTGCCTTGATTGCGGGAAGATCCACATCACCTTTTGTTTTGTATGCTTTGTAGGAAATACTTGAGGAGGCTGCCAGCTGCAAAAGATCAAAGGAGGTAACTGTGCTGTAGCCCACACGAAACACAGGTGAATCTGGGTTCAGTGGCGGGCGTAAGCGTTCAACAAAAAAGGACCCACTTTGTAGTTGTATTGTTTCGTGCAACACACAAACATAACGTGGGCGGCGCCGAAGCTTTACCAGCTTCGGCTGACACCATTTGCGCACTTAACCATGGTTAAGAAGACGACTGAAAGCACAGACACAAAGATAGCTCAACGCATTTGCAAAATAACACGAAAAGCCTCTAGGCAAACCCCGTGTTCACATTTCTCCCCCTCTAGCCTCCTTCGAAGTAAGCACAAGGCAGCCCCTCGAGTAATCCGGCTGAAGTCAGCGGCGCTTTTTCCTTAGCGCGAACCCTGTACCCGGCTCCATCGCTACGAAACAAAAAAACGCAGGACACGCAAAACAAAGGAGAGCGGGGCTGTTGGGAAGGGTGTGAGGTGTACGGAAAGGGGGCCACCCCGTTATGGGTGAAGAGGGGGCGAACTACAGACCGACTGTTGAGCATTCAGAGCAGGCAGGTGAGCCCGACGGATGGAACGTGGGTGTTGACATGATACGAAGCGCGGTGTACCACAGCTACTACAGTCTGAAGACGTCATGGCAGGACATAACGGAAGGCAACGCCTTGTTTCCGAAGGGAGTCGACGGTGAGATTTACCTGACGGGAGGCAAGTGCTTCCAAGACGAATCGGACCCCGAGTTCGAGGAAGAGCTGAAGAACTATTGCTGGTTCAGCTACCGGAAGGGGTTCAGCGGCCTGCCCGACCTCTCCTACGACACCGGTTGGGGCTGCGTACACAGGGCTGGGCAGATGACCATCATGACGGCGCTGAACCGGCACCTGGGCTGTCCCTACTACAACCTGCTCCCCCACTTCCGAGACCTTGACCACGCGTGCTTCTCGATCCAGAACATCGCCAACACCGGCAGGAAGTATGGCAAGGAGCCCGGACAGTGGTTCGCCGTGTCTACCATCGCGCACGTGTTGAAGGTGTGTGTGTGTGTGTGTGTGTGTGTGTGTGTGTGTGTGTGTGTGTGTGTGTGTGTGTGTGTGTGTGTGTGTGTGTGTGTGTGTGTGTGTGTGTGTGTGTGTGTGTGTGTGTG
>JAPJBO010000986.1:0-80942 GCA_030068145.1 Diplonema papillatum
TTCAAGCCCCCGATTGACGTTACCTGGAAGCACCCAGAGAGGGTGTCGGTGGTACGAAGGTGCAGTCCCGTATCCAACCCGCAATCAGCTCGCATCGGGGAGGTGACGCTACCCACCTGGACGAAGTGTCCTGCTGCCCAGCGACTGCGACAGAGTCTAGTCCTCGAGTTCGACGAGCCCCGCGCCGCAGAAGAAGAAGAGCGGCAGCGACTTGTTGATGCGGACTGTGTTCACAGTCCTGACGGGCGTGATGTTCGTCCTGACGCAGCACGTGGGGCAGACCCTCGGCATCGTTTTCGTGTTCACGTGCTAGATCCTGATGTTCCGCGAGGTCATGCGAAGACAAGCATCGAGAGACAGTCTAGAACAAGCACCCCCATGTTCTCACGCCCGCAACCCAGATGAAAGTTTGTCCAGGGCACATTATTGTGGCGGGCTCGTCATTTTACGTCATTTTCTTTTTACAGTTGTTTATTTGTGTACTTCTTTTTTCACGACTGGGGCCCTTACTTTTTGCGGTCATTCTTCGGCAAATCCTTTATAGCCACGAAGAACACAACTGTGGGTCAGGCAGGGAGAAGGAAAGGTGGGGGGGTAGGAGCGATGCTCAACCGGAAGCCTGGCTCCGCGGAGGAGCAGCAGCCGTACATCAGCGACGACGGCGCGCTGCGAACGAGCTCCAGCGACTGCGACAGCGACTTTTTGGGGCCGGGCGAGTCGATGTCGAGTTCGACGAGCCCCGCGCTGGCCATTAGCCGAGCGCACGTACTTCTTTTTCACGACTGGGCCCCTTACTTTTTGCGGTCATTCTCGGCAAATCCTTTATAGCCACGAATTTCGGCAAATCCTTTAGGTGTAAATACCTTATATCCCTAGGGTTGAAAAGGGTTTCCCTTATATCCCTAATTAGGGATATAAGGGAATGGCATTAGGGAATAAGAGATAAGAGAATATCCCTAATAGGTTCTCTTACATCCCTAGTTGTTTTCTCTTATATCCCTAGCTATTTTCCCTTAATTCCCTAGTTAGGATATAAGAGAAAGTCGAAAATACCTTAGGGCTAAAGAAGAAATCTGCCAATCCTTTATAGCCACGAAGAACACAACTGTGGGTCAGGCAGGGAGAAGGAAAGGTGGGGGGGTAGGAGCGATGCTCAACCGGAAGCCTGGCTCCGCGGAGGAGCAGCAGCCGTACATCAGCGACGACGGCGCGCTGCGAACGAGCTCCAGCGACTGCGACAGCGACTTTTTGGGGCCGGCAAGTCGATGTCGAGTTCGACGAGCCCCGCGCTGGCCTTTAGCCGAGCGCACGTACTTCTTTTTCACGACTGGGCCCCTTACTTTTTGCGGTCATTCTCGGCAAATCCTTTATAGCCACGAATTTCGGCAAATCCTTTAGGTGTAAATACCTTATATCCCTAGGGTTGAAAAGGGTTTCCCTTATATCCCTAATTAGGGATATAAGGGAATGGCATTAGGGAATAAGAGATAAGAGAATATCCCTAATAGGTTCTCTTACATCCCTAGTTGTTTTCTCTTATATCCCTAGCTATTTTCCCTTAGTTTCCTAGTTAGGATATAAGAGAAAGTCGAAAATACCTTAGGGCTAAAGAAGAAATCTGCCAATCCTTTATAGCCACGAAGAACACAACTGTGGGTCAGGCAGGGAGAAGGAAAGGTGGGGGGGTAGGAGCGATGCTCAACCGGAAGCCTGGCTCCGCGGAGGAGCAGCAGCCGTACATCAGCGACGACGGCGCGCTGCGAACGAGCTCCAGCGACTGCGACAGCGACTTTTTGGGGCCGGGCGAGTCGATGTCGAGTTCGACGAGCCCCGCGCCGCAGAAGAAGAAGAGCGGCAGCGACTTGTTGATGCGGACTGTGTTCACAGTCCTGACGGGCGTGATGTTCGTCCTGACGCAGCACGTGGGGCAGACCCTCGGCATCGTTTTGGTGTTCACGTGCCAGATCCTGATGTTCCGCGAGGTCATGCGCATCAGCCAGAAGAAAAACATCGAAAACGAATTGCCCGGCTTCCACAACCTCCCGTGGTTCATGTTCTTCGTCTGCTGCGCGTTTACCATCGCAACCGCGCTCCGCGTGCCGCTGGTGAAAACCTGGCCGTTCTTGGAACAGTACCTCAAGCACCTGACCTTCGCGGCCTTCTGCTTCTACATGGTGGGGCTGATCGCGTTCGTGCTGAGCCTGAAGCCGATGGAGCCGTTGAAGAGCGTGATCGGGAAGCTCCGCATCACGAGGGTGGGCGAGTCGAAGAAGCCCAGCGGTCACCAGCGGCCCCTCAAGCAGGTCTTTTTCCGGTACCAGTTCAGCCAGTTCGGGTGGCTCCACATGGGACTCTTCGCCTTCTCGCTGATGTCGTCGCTCTTCTACTTCACGATGATGGAGGCCATGCTTTGGTTCACTCTCCCGGTATCATGCGTCATCAACAACGACTCCTGGGCATTCGCATGTGGCAAGCTGTTCGGCAAAGTGCCCCTCATCCCGACGCTCTCGCCGAAGAAAACCTGGGAGGGGTTCCTCGGCGCGTGGTTCTTCACGACGCTGTGGGCTTTTTGGTTCTCGGACTTCCTCTCCAGCAGCAAGCGGTTCGTCTGCCCGAAGGTGCACTTCCTGCAGCCGATCGATTGCGAGGTCAGTTCGACGTTCCTCCTGCAGTCTTACGCAGTCCCCGAGTTTCTGCAGGGGTACCTCGGCGAGGCTTTCATGGTGAAGCCGGTGCAGCTGCACGGCATCGCGTTCGCAGCGTTCGCGAGCCTCGGCGCGCCGTTCGGCGGGTTCTTCGCGTCCGGGCTGAAGCGGGCCTTCAACCTGAAGGACTTCGGGGACCTGATCCCCGGGCACGGAGGCGTCGTGGACAGGATGGACTGCCAGATCCTGATGGCGCTGTTCGTGTACTGCTACGTCTCGAACTTCGTGCTCGAGAAGGGTGGCATCTGCGCCGCGACGTCGATGTTCTCGTATTGTTTCTCTCGCATGGACCCTGCAGACCAGGTCCTGTTGTACAACCAGTTGGGAAGGCAGCTTTCCGAGGAGGTGCGCATTTCATTTTGATGATGCCAAATGTGCGACGCGTGATGTGTATTGTGTATTGTGTATTGTGTATTGTGTATTGTGTATTGTGTATTGTGTATTGTGTATTGTGTATTGTGTATTGTGTATTGTGTATTGTGTATTGTGTATTGTGTATTGTGTATTGTGTATTGTGTATTGTGTATTGTGTATTGTGTATTGTGTATTGTGTATTGTGTATTGTGTATTGTGTATTGTGTATTGTGTATTGTGTATTGTGTATTGTGTATTGTGTATTGTGTATTGTGTATTGTGTATTGTGTATTGTGTATTGTGTATTGTGTATTGTGTATTGTGTATTGTGTATTGTGTATTGTGTATTGTGTATTGTGTATTGTGTATTGTGTATTGTGTATTGTGTATTGTGTATTGTGTATTGTGTATTGTGTATTGTGTATTGTGTATTGTGTATTGTGTATTGTGTATTGTGTATTGTGTATTGTGTATTGTGTATTGTGTATTGTGTATTGTGTATTGTGTATTGTGTATTGTGTATTGTGTATTGTGTATTGTGTATTGTGTATTGTGTATTGTGTATTGTGTATTGTGTATTGTGTATTGTGTATTGTGTATTGTGTATTGTGTATTGTGTATTGTGTATTGTGTATTGTGTATTGTGTATTGTGTATTGTGTATTGTGTATTGTGTATTGTGTATTGTGTATTGTGTATTGTGTATTGTGTATTGTGTATTGTGTATTGTGTATTGTGTATTGTGTATTGTGTATTGTGTATTGTGTATTGTGTATTGTGTATTGTGTATTGTGTATTGTGTATTGTGTATTGTGTATTGTGTATTGTGTATTGTGTATTGTGTATTGTGTATTGTGTATTGTGTATTGTGTATTGTGTATTGTGTATTGTGTATTGTGTATTGTGTATTGTGTATTGTGTATTGTGTATTGTGTATTGTGTATTGTGTATTGTGTATTGTGTATTGTGTATTGTGTATTGTGTATTGTGTATTGTGTATTGTGTATTGTGTATTGTGTATTGTGTATTGTGTATTGTGTATTGTGTATTGTGTATTGTGTATTGTGTATTGTGTATTGTGTATTGTGTATTGTGTATTGTGTATTGTGTATTGTGTATTGTGTATTGTGTATTGTGTATTGTGTATTGTGTATTGTGTATTGTGTATTGTGTATTGTGTATTGTGTATTGTGTATTGTGTATTGTGTATTGTGTATTGTGTATTGTGTATTGTGTATTGTGTATTGTGTATTGTGTATTGTGTATTGTGTATTGTGTATTGTGTATTGTGTATTGTGTATTGTGTATTGTGTATTGTGTATTGTGTATTGTGTATTGTGTATTGTGTATTGTGTATTGTGTATTGTGTATTGTGTATTGTGTATTGTGTATTGTGTATTGTGTATTGTGTATTGTGTATTGTGTATTGTGTATTGTGTATTGTGTATTGTGTATTGTGTATTGTGTATTGTGTATTGTGTATTGTGTATTGTGTATTGTGTATTGTGTATTGTGTATTGTGTATTGTGTATTGTGTATTGTGTATTGTGTATTGTGTATTGTGTATTGTGTATTGTGTATTGTGTATTGTGTATTGTGTATTGTGTATTGTGTATTGTGTATTGTGTATTGTGTATTGTGTATTGTGTATTGTGTATTGTGTATTGTAAGTGTAATGTGTAAATTGCAATATGCAATGTGTATTGTGTAATATTGAGTGCGATGTGTACGGGGACCTGATCCCCGGGCACGGAGGCGTCGTGGACAGGATGGACTGCCAGATCCTGATGCCGCTGTTCGTGTACTGCTACGTCTCGAACTTCGTGCTCGAGAAGGGTGGCATCTGCGCCGCGACGTCGATGTTCTCGTATTGTTTCTCTCGCATGGACCCTGCAGACCAGGTCCTGTTGTACAACCAGTTGGGAAGGCAGCTTTCCGAGGAGGTGCGCATTTCATTTGATGATGCCAAATGTGCGACGCGAGATGTGTATTGTGTATTGTGTATTGTGTATTGTGTATTGTGTATTGTGTATTGTGTATTGTGTATTGTGTATTGTGTATTGTGTATTGTGTATTGTGTATGGGAAGGTGTAAAAAACATTTTGGTAAACATTGTTTACCGACCCCCCCCCCCCCTCTTGGCCGCACGGCATAGTTTGCCGCGCACGGCACGGTTTTTCACCTGACCCACTGGTACTACCAGGTAGACTGAGATAGAGCGCGCCGCAGGCGCGAAATTTTTTTTGAGGCGTTTTGGGCTCAGAAAGACCAAAAGGAGCACAGGAAAGTACATCACACTGGTGCAAAAAAGAAGAAGGAAGACAGGATTCAGAGGTTGTCCCACTTCAAAAACAAGGTTTTAGAAATTGTCCCACTTCGAAAACCAACTTTTAGAGGTTGTCCCACCTCGAAAACAGGCTTTTAGAGGTTGTCCCACCTCGAAAGCAAGCTTTTAGAGGTTGTCCCACTTCGAAAACAAACGTTTAGAGGTTGTCCCACCTCGAAAACAGGCTTTTAGAGGTTGTCCCACCTCGAAAACAAGCTTTTAGAGGTTGTCCCACCTCGAAAACAAACTTTTAGAGGTTGTCCCACCTCGAAAACAAACTTTTAGAGGTTGTCCCACCTCGAAAACAAGCTTTTAGAGGTTGTCCCACCTCGAAAACAAACTTTTAGAGGTTGTCCCACCTCGAAAACAGGCTTTTAGAGGTTGTCCCACTTCGAAAACAAGCTTTTAGAGGTTGTCCCACTTCGAAAACAAGCTTTTAGAGGTTGTCCCACTTCGAAAACAAGCTTTTAGAGGTTGTCCCACTTCGAAAACAAGCTTTTAGAGGTTGTCCCACCTCGAAAGCAAGCTTTTAGAGGTTGTCCCACTTCGAAAACAAGCTTTTAGAGGTTGTCCCACTTCGAAAACAAGCTTTTAGAGGTTGTCCCACTTCGAAAACAAGCTTTTAGAGGTTGTCCCACTTCGAAAACAAGCTTTTAGAGGTTGTCCCACTTCGAAAACAAGCTTTTAGAGGTTGTCCCACCACGAAAACAAGCTTTTAGAGGTTGTCCCACTTCGAAAACAAACTTTTAGAGGTTGTCCCACCTCGAAAACAAGCTTTTAGAGGTTGTCCCACTTCGAAAACAAACTTTTAGAGGTTGTCCCACTTCAAAAACAAACTTTTAGAGGTTGTCCCACTTCGAAAACAGGCTTTTAGAGGTTGTCCCACTCGAAAACAAGCTTTTAGAGGTTGTCCCACTTCGAAAACAAACTTTTAGAGGTTGTCCCACCACGAAAACAAGCTTTTAGAGGTTGTCCCACTTCGAAAACAAGCTTTTAGAGGTTGTCCCACTTCGAAAACAAGCTTTTAGAGGTTGTCCCACCTCGAAAGCACAAGCTTTTAGAGGTTGTCCCACTTCGAAAACAAGCTTTTAGAGGTTGTCCCACTTCGAAAACAAGCTTTTAGAGGTTGTCCCACCTTCGAAAACAAGCTTTTAGAGGTTGTCCCACTTCGAAAACAAACTTTTAGAGGTTGTCCCACCTCGAAAACAAGCTTTTAGAGGTTGTCCCACTTCGAAAACAAGCTTTTAGAGGTTGTCCCACTTCGAAAACAAACTTTTAGAGGTTGTCCCACCTCGAAAACAAGCTTTTAGAGGTTGTCCCACTTCGAAAACAAACTTTTAGAGGTTGTCCCACCTCGAAAACAAGCTTTTAGAGGTTGTCCCACTTCGAAAACAAACTTTTAGAGGTTGTCCCACTTCGAAAACAAACTTTTAGAGGTTGTCCCACTTCGAAAACAGGCTTTTAGAGGTTGTCCCACCTCGAAAACAAGCTTTTAGAGGTTGTCCCACTTCGAAAACAAACTTTTAGAGGTTGTCCCACCTCGAAAACAAGCTTTTAGAGGTTGTCCCACTTCGAAAACAAGCTTTTAGAGGTTGTCCCACCTCGAAAACAAGCTTTTAGAGGTTGTCCCACTTCGAAAACAAACTTTTAGAGGTTGTCCCACCTCGAAAACAAGCTTTTAGAGGTTGTCCCACCTCGAAAACAAGCTTTTAGAGGTTGTCCCACTTCGAAAACAAGCTTTTAGAGGTTGTCCCACTTCGAAAACAAGCTTTTAGAGGTTGTCCCACTTCGAAAACAAGCTTTTAGAGGTTGTCCCACTTCGAAAACAAACTTTTAGAGGTTGTCCCACCTCGAAAACAAGCTTTTAGAGGTTGTCCCACTTCGAAAACAAGCTTTTAGAGGTTGTCCCACCTCGAAAACAAGCTTTTAGAGGTTGTCCCACTTCGAAAACAAACTTTTAGAGGTTGTCCCACCTCGAAAACAAGCTTTTAGAGGTTGTCCCACTTCGAAAACAAGCTTTTAGAGGTTGTCCCACTTCGAAAACAAACTTTTAGAGGTTGTCCCACTTCGAAAACAGGCTTTTAGAGGTTGTCCCACCTCGAAAACAAGCTTTTAGAGGTTGTCCCACTTCGAAAACAAACTTTTAGAGGTTGTCCCACCTCGAAAACAAGCTTTTAGAGGTTGTCCCACTTCGAAAACAAGCTTTTAGAGGTTGTCCCACTTCGAAAACAAGCTTTTAGAGGTTGTCCCACCTCGAAAACAAGCTTTTAGAGGTTGTCCCACCTCGAAAACAAGCTTTTAGAGGTTGTCCCACTTCGAAAACAAGCTTTTAGAGGTTGTCCCACTTCGAAAACAAACTTTTAGAGGTTGTCCCACCTCGAAAACAAGCTTTTAGAGGTTGTCCCACTTCAAAAACAAACTTTTAGAGGTTGTCCCACTTCGAAAACAGGCTTTTAGAGGTTGTCCCACCTCGAAAACAAACTTTCAGAGGTTGTCCCACTTCGAAAACAAACTTCGATGAACCAAACAACGACCGACAGAAAGTTTCCATGTCGCGGACTAGATATGTCCTTTCGGTCGAAGGTTCGTAGGTAAACGCTCGAATCCAAGTTTCGCGGAGCACAGAAGAACCTGTTGCCTCACCTGTCGGCATTCGGCAGTGGTGAAGACATGTCGAAAGTTGACTGATGAGCTCCCAGAGTTCGTCCCTGGGACTGATTTGGCCGGTTGGCTGCAAAGACCTGTCGAAGACCGGCTCCGTGTTTGGAGAGAGAATATGGCGGTCAACGGGAGATACGTTGACGAGTTGCTGTTGGCGATTGTTGTCTGGAACTACGACCTCAGACTGCACGTCTTAACAGTTCCGTCGGAGTATCCGAGGCACAAAGGCACGCTTGTGACATACGAAGTCTCCGAGCCATGTGCGACATACGTCATTGGCGCTTGCCACAATCACTTTTACGTCATAGAAACAGATGACGTTGCGCATACTCTGAATGGTTTGCGCGAGAAAGGGCTCATTTCCCTTGAGCGCGTGTTGAAAGGGGGCTCGCTCTTCCAATACAGCAACGAAGACATGTTTGGTCTTCAAACGAACCAAGAAAACGTGGCTGGCAATAGTTGATTTGATTTGATTTCATCCTGGACTTTGGGGGTTCCTACTTTGTTTCTCCTCGCCTCCTGACGATTCGCGGCTATTCCAGGCGTTGCCTCATCGTACCAGTACGTGAAGCTATGTTTCCCCCCTTTTATCAGCAGCATAGCAACACTCTGCGTGTGCAGGTGTGCTATGCATCCAATTACGGCACACCTCCAAGTTGAGCTTCGCAGAAAATTGCGGCCCGGGAATGTCGGCATGTCCAGCCCTACGAATTGCCAATTCCACGTGCAAGTTCGAAGTTTTGTCCGAGCTCAATAACTACTGAAGTATGCAGGTCGTCCCATGGGAAACGGCTCTAGGAAACAAGTGTTAGCACGTTGCACCAACTACCAAACTAAGGTTCGTAGAAAATGGTTGGTGGGTTGCCACATCTTTTTTAAGGTTGTCCCGTCAAGGAAACAAAGATTTGCAGGTTGTCCCATCTCGAAAAACAATGGTTGAAGGTTGCCCCACCTCGAACGATTAGGTTTGCAGCGTGCCCCACCTCGGATAGTGAGTGTCCCACCGCAGCAAATTCTTCGCCGGCCACCTACTCCCGCATGGGGAGAAAAAGGGGTCTCCACGCCAGTCAGCAGAGGAATCCTGGTGTGTATTTGTTATGCCCTACGTATAAAGCTTGTATTCGCGGTGGGACAACCTCTAAAAGTTTGTTTTCGAGGTGGGACAACCTCTAAAAGTTTGTTTTCGAGGTGGGACAACCTCTAAAAGCTTGCTTTCGAGGTGGGACAACCTCTAAAAGCTTGTTTTCGAGGTGGGACAACCTCTAAAAGTTTGTTTTCGAGGTGGGACAACCTCTAAAGGTTTGTTTTCGAAGTGGGACAACCTCTAAAAGCTTGTTTTCGAGGTGGGACAACCTCTAAAAGTTTGTTTTCGAAGTGGGACAACCTCTAAAAGCTTGTTTTCGAAGTGGGACAACCTCTAAAAGCTTGTTTTCGTGGTGGGACAACCTCTAAAAGCTTGTTTTCGAGGTGGGACAACCTCTAAAAGTTTGTTTTCGAAGTGGGACAACCTCTAAAAGCTTGTTTTCGAGGTGGGACAACCTCTAAAAGCTTGTTTTCGTGGTGGGACAACCTCTAAAAGCTTGTTTTCGAGGTGGGACAACCTCTAAAAGCTTGTTTTCGAAGTGGGACAACCTCTAAAAGTTTGTTTTCGAAGTGGGACAACCTCTAAAAGCTTGCTTTTCGAGGTGGGACAACCTCTAAAAGCTTGTTTTCGAAGTGGGACAACCTCTAAAAGCTTGTTTTCGAGGTGGGACAACCTCTAAAAGCTTGTTTTCGAGGTGGGACAACCTCTAAAAGTTTGTTTTCGAGGTGGGACAACCTCTAAAAGCTTGTTTTCGAAGTGGGACAACCTCTAAAAGCTTGTTTTCGTGGTGGGACAACCTCTAAAAGCTTGTTTTCGAGGTGGGACAACCTCTAAAAGCTTGTTTTCGAAGTGGGACAACCTCTAAAAGTTTGTTTTCGAGGTGGGACAACCTCTAAAAGCTTGCTTTCGAGGTGGGACAACCTCTTAAAGCTTGTTTTCGAGGTGGGACAACCTCTTAAAGCTTGCTTTCGAGGTGGGACAACCTCTAAAAGTTTGTTTTCGAGGTGGGACAACCTCTAAAAGTTTGTTTTCGAGGTGGGAGAACCTCTAAAGGTTTGTTTTCGAAGTGGGACAACCTCTAAAACCTTGTTTTCGAGATGGGACAACCTCTAAATCCTACCTATCCAATGTTGGGACGTTGTTACCGCACGTCCAAGGCCAAGGTTCGGAGGTTGTCCCCACTGAAAAACAGACGTATGCAGGTTGTCCGGCTTCAAAAGTGTTCGCTTGGAGGCCCCCCCGCCTCAAACAGGCTACGTGGTTGTGACGAAGACGCACTATAGAGAGCGACACGCCAGGCCCGACCCACAGTACAGTGAATGTTTACCGACCCCCCCCCCCCCTTTTCTGAAAAATCGGTAAACAGTGTTTACCAAAATGTTTTTTACACCTTCCCTATTGTGTATTGTGTATTGTGTATTGTGTATTGTGTATTGTGTATTGTGTATTGTGTATTGTGTATTGTGTGTTGTGTGTTGTGTGTTGTGTATTGTGTATTGTGTATTGTGTATTGTGTATTGTGTATTGTGTATTGTGTATTGTGTATTGTGTATTGTGTATTGTGTATTGTGTATTGTGTATTGTGTATTGTGTATTGTGTATTGTGTATTGTGTATTGTGTATTGTGTATTGCTGTGCGACCCTCAACTCCTGAAAACCCCTCCCGCACCGACCCCAACTCACGCAGGGCATCAGAATCGTAGACGGAATCGCTCAGCTGTGACGTCATCACCTCGTGAAATAGGTGCCCCATCCGGTGGGCCTGCTTGTAAGTCGCTCTCAGCTACGTCGCAGGCCGGGTTACGGTCGTGCAGCCAGCGACCAAACCACGGACACATGAGGCGGACAATCATCGGCGCTGAACCTGCGTGTCCGCGGGACAGGACAGCGGTGTGAGTCTCGTTTTTCGTCAGGTAGCTCGGCACCCACGGTACGAGAACACTGCACGGTGAATCGGCCGACTCGGAAACGATCGTGTCTGAGCATTCAGTTGGAAACCTCCGGGCACAATTTACTTGCTGGCGAATAGACGCCTTTTTTTTTTTTTACATGAGCGCCAGCTTGAAAGGAAATGCTCGACGATGCTGCCCGACAAACAGAACAGAAGGGATCCCAAGTGCTGTAACTACCGAACCCCGTGTTGAACGGACGTGAGGTCATGCGGGTCTACACGACAAATCACACAAACACAACAGGTCAAAAGTCCTGAGTGAGAAAACAACACACGGTGGTGTAAGCGAAGAACAAATCAGATTGTGTTTGTATTGTATTTGCCCCTTACCTCTATATTTCCCCCCTTCCATTCGGAGTCGAAGCAGCAACGTCGAGTATTTTTTTTACAACACAACCGCGCCGGGGTTGAAAAGAAAAAAAGACATTAACCACATACGGACGAACTACGCCATATGGCGTAGTTAATTCATTAATTCGCGGGTATCTGCAAGACGCCACGGGTGCCCGTCCTGGGTCACTTCCATGTGCATTCATTCAGCGCCGAGGGTGCGCATTTGAAAGATCTGCCGCGAAATTTTTCAAATGCGCCCTCGGTTCCCATTTTTTGACCTACGAAACCTCCCATTTTGAGTATGACCCAAGGTTTGCCTTGAAAAGTCAATTTCCAAGATTGAAATATCTGCCACGAAATCTTTCAAATGCGCCCTCGGTTTCCATTTTTTGACCTACGAAACCCCCCATTTTGAGTATGACCCAAGGTTTGCCTTGAAAAGTCAATTTCCAAGATTGAAAATATCTGCCACGAAATCATCAAATGCGCCCCTCGGTTTCCATTTTTGACCTACGAACCCCCCATTTTGAGTAGGAACCCAAGGTGTGCCTTGAGGAGTCCATTTTCCCAAAATTAACAACCCTCCGTCCGTATGTGGTTAAAAGAAGAAAGAAGGAACAAAAGTATTAGGCCCGTGTATATAAGATACCCTTGCCCAGCTGGGGCTCAAACACGGGCACGGGTTTCCGAAGGGAGGAAAGGTTATCAGGGACAGCTTTGAAATGCACCAGTCAAACTTGCGTAGCCTAAAAACTTGCCTCGCCTGCTAGCTAGTGTCCTGTCTGCAAGCGCAGGTAGAATACTAGGTGCTAGTGGATGGTGGGTTGTGTGTACCCCCACAAGCATGGTGATATGGTCCCGAGGACCTGCAACCACCAGCTAGCCATCCCAGATACCTACGAGGTGATGGTACCGAGGTGCTGTGGATGCCACCGCATACCACGATACCACACTAGCTGCTAGTGGATGATGGGGTACACCCACGAGTATGGTGTAGCGGTGGATACCAACACACCACCTAGCAGCGTAGTCCTACGAGGACATGAGGACGGTATGTGGTAATGCCAAAACACCACGCACCACCACAGAGTAAGCAACCCATTTCAGACCATTTTTTAGAAAAGGTATCTTATACACGCTGTAAGGTGTCTTACACACGTTGTCTTGGTGCAGCTTACAAGTCTATAGGCGTGTGGATCCCTTGCAGCCTAGCTCGCGCTTACACACTTGTATCTATGTACCACATGCTAGACCTTCCTTCAGCCCGTAGAGGTTACTACGCAGTGCGGGGGTAGGGACATAAGAGACGATGCCAAAAACCCCCCTCCTCTCCCCGTGACGGATTCGCCTGTGCTCTAGTAGCACGGGAGGTCCTGGCTGTGACGAGCTACGAATTGCCGCCTGGCAAACCAGACTCACACCGCTGTCCTGTCTGCAGACACCCAGGTTCCGCGCTGATGATGGTCCGGGAAAACGTTGCTCGCCACGTATCGTCAAAGCGACAAAGAGCACACCCGGAATGCTACCTGAAGCAGCAGAAGACAACCAACATCAGAGACTCGCAACATCAACATTAAAGCCAGCGGCGAGGGTCAAGAAGACGGCACTGACGCGAGCGAAGAAGCGGACGAACTCTGCGTCGGAGCCGACAACAAAATGGCGTAGAAGAGCGCCCATCGAAGCGCGGCCATCGCCCAAGGGGGCTAAAGAGGCGAAAACATGACACATCACGTGCGAACCGGCGATGCAGATTATCGCTACAGATTCTTGCATGCTATCCCAAATCTCTTTTCGACTTTCGTGGTGCATCAACTCCCTGAGTGCAACTGTGAGAGCCCACCAGTCCCTGCGTGCCGGCATCGGACCACGCCTCCACGAGGGTGCAGCTTCGAGTCGAAGCCGACCCACCGGTTGTCCGATAGACGCCGGCTCACCCCCGCAGGAACGAAACGATATCGTCCCTCACGCGGACTAGCGACTCGGGTCACCATCCGCAAGCACTGGGCTCACCCTGCAGTGCAGTGTGCCCCATACCATCCACGCTCAAATTGCGGTCTCGACGACTTCCAGACGCCGCGCAGAGTCATTTGCGTCAAATCGACCGAGCAAAAGAGGAGGTGCGGCTTCTGCACCCACCCTTGCTTCAGCCGGTACCTCTTCGCTGCGAAGTCGAACTCGACTCCCAGGACAACCGGCGTCGAGCTGGGCTCGAGGACAGACTTCTCGTCCTTGCTCGAGGACAGACTACTCGTCCTTGACCATCATGCGCACCATACGGGCATGCTGCAGGACCCAGCGCGAAGCGCGCCCGGACAGGCAACGACGAGGGCCCAGTCGTCGTACCAGACTATCCTGTCGTCCCCGGCAACCTCCGTGATAACAAAATCAGAGTCCTGCGCAATCATAGAAAACGACCTGCCCAGGCGCCACCAATACAGAGCCACGCCCCCGTCGGGTCTCCTGGTCCGAAGCCCGAAGAAAGCGCCGTCTTCCCGACCTTCGCTGCTGAAGTCGATGTCGATGTTGCGGGTCCTCGCTCGCCTTCCGCTGCTTCCGGCAGAACGAGCACCACGCTCTCACGCTTCGCCTGTCTCGGCGCTGACGCGGGGCCCTCCGGCTCCGCTTTCCTCTTCTTCGTCGTTGATTCTTCTCCTCTCGCCACGGCCGCCCGGTGGTGCCCTTTCCTGCAGCAGTGCCCGCGTCTCCTACTCCTCAGGTCGGCGTGTTTCTTGCAGCTGTCGCACGTCGGCATCTCATGGTCGAGACATCGGTGGTGATGGTTGCGACAGCATTCCGTTGTCGTCTTACATGTGGTGCACTGCGTCATCCGGTGCTCGGCACACATTTCCGCTCACCCCACTTTTCGTGTCGGGAAATCCCTTCCGGTACGAGCCACGGGTCTCCTCCGACAACGGCCGACTTCTTGCCCTTCTTCTTCTCCGTGGTGTCGTCGAAGGCCGTCCATCTCGCTGCACGCTCCGCCCTCTCTCTTCTGTACGTCGGGAAAAGGTCCATCCCCCACGCCTCGCCTTCAGCTGCGTCTCAGAGACCCCCATCGTCTCCTCGCCGCCGCGGAAAATTGGCCTCATCTCGTAGCCTGTTGGGCTCCCCGGCGTCGGCCGTCCTACTGGGAATTGGAAGAAATAGGACTTCAGGTCCCGAGCAGTTGTTGGTACTCGTGGCCCGGGAAAAGCAGGAGGTTCGGGCCCGAGATCCCATCGAGGTGCCGCAGCACGATGCGGACAGAGGAGCGGCAACGAGTCCGCACCGCCCCTTGCCACATCAAAGCCTGGGCGGCGGCCGTCGGCCAAGCTCCCCAGGCAGTGATCTGGTCTGCCAGGTTCTTCGGCGGCGACGGCACCGAGTCCAGAAAAATCTGAAAACTCGTTAACACCGTCCGGGTGGCAGCTGAGTGATGGCCGCCGCACCCAAGCTGCGCCATGTACTGCGCCATCTGCAGGGGGTCGTCGGTGTTCACCCCTGAGACCGATAAAGCTGTCCCCTTTGGCTCTGATCTTCACCCGTCGATGAAGATTCGGAGGACGAGAGCGTTGATGGGTTTGCGTTGACGACCAAAGTGAACTGGGTGCGGATGAGCAGGACAAGAAAGAAAGGTGCTGGGAAATACAAGCTCTGGGATGCCTTTATCCTCTTCTGCCGCTCTCCCACAGACGAGTCGAGGAGTCGCCTCGCTCGCGGCTGAGAACGGATCTACCTGGAAAACAGTAGAAAGTGTGTTCTATGCCCGTCCCTGTCGGGCTCCTGGAGCGCTCCGGGGCTGAGCCCCGGGCACCGACCAGCCCCGGGGCTCCCTGCTCCGAGAGCCACGGACACAGGCCCAAGTGTCGAGGCATGGGCGTCGGGCCCTACGGTGGCGGTGGTCGCCTGTTGCTGATGGGCGACAATGGGCCTATGGGGTGCCCCTAAACATCATGGCGTCCGTGCTGGCGGAGAACAAAGCGGCGGCGTGTGTCCTCGACGACCCGCTCAATGAAAGAGCGTGAGTAGGATGATGGCTGTCCTCAGGAGGAGTCGCCGGACCCACGGCGGGCGAAGCCGCCGGGCGTGAAGGAGTTCAGGACGATCTTCGATGCCGTCCATGACCACGGCGCTGCTCCCCAGATTCTGGGCGAGTTTCTGGCGCTGCTTAGAACCTCGAGTATGCGGGCGTCCAGGGCGCACAAGGTTCTTGACGTATGAGGCCATAAATTTGATGCCTCCGCTCGCGCCCTGACTGCTTGGCACAGATCGGAGCGCGAGCGGCCAGGCGAGTCCTGGTCAAGACCGCGGCACTCCAACGTCTACAACTTCGAAGCCATCTAAACTTTACACAGGTGCAGGTGTGACACCCGCAAAATGGACTGCACAGTTCACCCGGTGCTGGAGCACACCGTGTGATTGTGACCTCAGAAATCCCACCAAAAAGCCCTGTATGTGACACCCAACATACCTTTTCTCCAACCAGCGTTTCTGACCCCCGAAACGCAGAAGCACGTTTACCAGAAAAGAGAGAGACCGAGACCGGGTGATTTTCAACCCAAAAAGGCAGGAATCCTTGTGGCTTACCACAGGATACGTTCAATGACCGCAACCTTGCGGTCATTGGGTATGCGGTCAATGACCGCATAACTTTCTCAGATGACCGGTCAAAAACTGACCGGTCAAACATGCGGTCATGACCATGACCGGTCCACCGTGTAAGGGGCTCAAGGGGGGGGGGGGGGGGGGGGGTTGTGGCATCTTACACGGTGGGGCCCAGCCTCAGAGGCTAGAGTTAAAGCTGGGGTTAAAAAAACGGGTGTCGCATCCACACCCTCTTTAGCTCCAGCTTGCTGGACCTCACCGTGTATCATAATATAAGACGGGATTGTCGGAAACTCGACCAGGAAAAAATAAGTAAATAAAGTACCGTTGGCCCCTCCTCACGCGGCTCCGGTCTTCGCCGGTGCTCCTTCCATCTTCTCACGATTTTCTCACTCCGCCTCTAACCCCCGTATTCTGTTTTTTTTCCCCTACGACAGCAAGTGTCAACGACTCGCCCACGCGGAAGTGGTGAATTCCTCAGGGCCGGTTGCCCAGCGCGGGCGAAAGCAGCTTGGGCCATCACGTGGGCACAGCGCAGGCGTGGAATATTTGAACGGTCGCGCATGCGGCTTCAGAACAGATGGGCAATAGTGGCTGGGCACAACTGAGCAGGCTGACGTGCCAATTGTATCCGCGCCGCCTGCGCGAAAATTTCTGACGGTCGCACTTACGGATCAAAGCAGATGGGCAGTAGTGTGGTTGGTCACAACTAGGCTGACATGTCAATTATACCTGCACCGCAGGCGTGGAATATTTGAACGGTCGCGCATGCGGCTTCAGAACAGATGGGCAATAGTGGCTGGTCACAGCCGAGCTGGCTGGCATGCCAATTGTATCCGCGCCGCCTGCGCGAAAGTTTCTGACGGTCGCACTTACGGATCAAAGCAGATGGGCAGTAGTGTGGCTGGTCACAACTAGGCTGACATGTCAATTATACCTGCACCGCAGGCGTGGAATATTTGAACGGTCGCGCATGCGGCTTCAGAACAGATGGGCAATAGTGGCTGGTCACAACTGAGCTGGCTGCCGTGCTCCGCGCCGCAGGCGCGAAACTTTTTGACGGTCGCACTTACAGCTACACACAAAGCTCCATCCATATTGCCTGCGGTGGAACAATGTGAACAGAATGTGCAAACAATGGCTCGACCCCCCCTCCCTGAGGGTTTGTGCCGCTCACGATGGCCTGAGTCAGAAAACCGAACTGCATCCGGAAGCAAGACCGTTCCCTCAACCCTCTTCCAAGGATACTTGGTGCTAGCATCAAAGGCAGACAATGAGGGAGCACAATCTCAAGCCGCGGGATAATGGAAATTACGACAAACATCAAACCACGACATTCGTGTTCCCCAGTAAAAATCGGGGTGCAGCACAGGGCAACCCCATGCCCACCGTGCTCTGCGAGTTTACTTCGCAGTTTGCGTAAAAAGTAGGCAATTCAGTGCATTCGAGCGAGTCGCAGGCACAAGTAAGATACTGGCTGTGGTGAGCTACGAACAGCCGACTGATTCCCAGGTCCTCACCGTTGTTGTCCTGTCTGCAGACACTCAGGCTCCGCGCTGATGTTGGTCCAAGAGTGGGGTTGAGCACAAAACCGTTCTTGCATTATTCCACCCCCTCACACGGTCAAGACTACCATCGACGGCCCGAAGAAGCCTGCATCGTGAAGTGTGAAAGTTGCGAGTGAAATCTTTGTCCAAGGGCTTCTCGGTCTCGGCCAGCAAGGCTGAATATAGTGGCGACCGACCCTTCGAACCATCTAACTGTAGCTGGATCACTCCCAGGCTAGCTTAGAACCAGAAGAGGAGTTACGCCAGGTAAAGCGATTGATTGAACGCTCTCTGTTCGTGTGTCCAAGCTTTTTATGCAACACGTTGAGAAGAAAGGATATTCAAATCTGCCTAAGAAGCTCTGCTTTGTCAAGCGACGCACATTAGTTTATTAATAAAACAACAACAACAACAACAGCAGCAACAAAATAACCCCTCAAAAACCTAGTGAAGAGGATCTCATGCATCATACAGTAGCCGAAAGTACATGCCAATCCGCGGGGTTCATGGGCTCAAAAGATCTCAATGCCAAAGTGGACCTACCACCAGTGTTCGCGCTAAGAAAAAATGCGGCTGATTTCAGCCGGAAAAAAAGTTCTTGGAAAACTGACCGGCTGACAATCAGCCGGCTGATTCTTTGGAAGGCCCGCCGATCAGCTGGTTTTTGCGACAACATCTTGGTTCACATCTTGCTCGGTTTGTGCGTCAAGCTGATCCCGCTCCATGGGCGGCGTAGCCAAAGCTTACACTTAAAAATCGGCTAATTTTTGAGAGAGTCTGCCGGTAAAACGAAATTTATTCAGCCGGCAAGCCGGTCGATCTCGCGCGCACTGCTTACCACGAAGAAGTTAATGCACCAAAGGATACTCTCCGACAGCCTGTTCCCGATTAACTAAAACATGTTTTGAGGTCAACTACGTTAGTGAAGACCCGAAAGATGGTGAACTATACCTGGACTACGCCGGAAGAAACCCTGGTGAAGGTCCGTTGCGGTGTCGACGTGCAAATCGCTCGTCAAGGCCACGGGGCACAGTTCCGATTGAAGAACTATGCTCCATCTAAACCACAATAAATGCTAGAACGGCAAAGAATCTGTGGCGATATTCTGCATCGCCGGCTTCGCGGGACATCTCTTCGCACGTGAAGTGTCGTGCCTTTGCCTCTTCAACTCGCCTTGATCGTCGCGTTCAGGCGCGCACTTGGCCCCTTTCCGGTTTCGTCGGCAGTGCATCGATGGCTTCGCAATCGAAGAAGAAGAAGAAAAAAGAAAAAGGCCGCTCCCGGTCCAGGAACGTGACGGTCAACCACAGCTTGCAAGGCTTGAGTCGGAGGCAGCACAGTGCCACAACCCCGTCCGCTCTGCCCTGCGGCTGACGTCTCGACGAGCTTATGTTCAGCGCAAGCGCCAAGCCCCAAGGTGCGCCAAGCCTTGATGCTTTAGTGTGGGAAATCGGTAGCCACTTGACCCGTAGGCCCTTCGCAATCGAAAAGAAAAAAAAAAAAAAACAGCATTTGGTGCCGCTCGTCAAGGCTGTATGTACGACAACCCGTCGTCGACAGAGTAGCTAGTACCATAGACGAGTAGACTCAAGTCCGGTCGTTCTTGAGCTGGCCCGCCCTATCCCCTGGAACTGCATTGAATGGCCTGCTGCTGTCTATCACATCAGCAGAGTTAGAATAGAGCATCTATTTGGTGTCGGAAAGTAGGGTGCGAGATCGGGCAAACCTTGTGCGCCAGCTTCGTTTACCCGGGAATCTAATAAACAGGGCCTGCCCCAAAATTCTCGCTTTCGTTTCATCAACCCTGCGACAGTTATTATCTTCACCGTTTCTGCCAACGCGACCTTCTCCGGGGTGGGCCATGCCTGGATAGGATGAAGCCGGGGGAAACCCTGGTGGAGGTCCGTGGCGGTGTTGACGTGCAAATCGCTCGTCAAAGCTGGGTATTGGGGCAAAAGACCCATCGAACCATCTAGCAGCTGGTTCACCCCGAAGTTTCCCTCAGGATAGCTAGAACCAAAACAGGAGTTACGCCAGGTAAAAGCGAATGATTGGAGGCATTGGGGGAATCGCTTCCTCGACTGGCTTGGCTCTACACTTCTGAGACCGAAACCATACGAATTTACTCACATTTCTGGCGCCTCGCTGTTTCCCGCCTAAAACCCTTAAAATGAGATGAAATAATACGCCTCCCCCTCGTGGCGAACTTGCTTTGCTTTCTTCTTTTGTTTTCTTCTTCTTTTTCATTCGATTGCCCGGGGGTTCTTTCCTCTTTTTCCACGAATCGTTTTTTTTTTTTCGTCCTTTTTTTTTTTTGTATAAGCACCTGCTTTTTAGGAAATACTTGAGGAGGCTGCCAGCTGCAAAAGATCAAAGGAGGTCAACGTGCTGTAGCCCACACGGAGCACAGGTGAATCTGGGTTGAGTGGCGGGTGTAAGCGTTCAACAAAAACGACTCACTTTGTAGTTGTAAAGCCTCCTTCGAAGTAATCACAAGGCAGCCCCTCGAGATTTTAAAAGCGAAGGCTGGGGGCCGCGCGGATTGAATTTTGTCCCAACAGGAAGGAACCCCGGAGCAGTTGAGCGTTATCACAACTGCCACCGATCGTGTACAATCTTGCGAACAATACCCACGGGGAGCAGGTAGCAGCATCAGGGGGCAGCAGATGGAGGGTATCCAGTGACAACGCACATCACCCGAAACGAGCAGCCCCCTTTTACTTTTCTCAACCCTCTCAACCCCTCCTTACCCAAGCCTCCGGTCAACCGGAGACTTTAAAATACCGACCTTCTACTCCACAAATAGCGCTTGAAGGAACCCCCGAGGAAGCGCACACCTGCACCCATGGTATAGATTCTTGCGAGCAATGTCTTCCGTGGGGCAGGTTGCAGCATCAGGGCGCGGGTATCTAGTATACGGAGACGTGAAAACCCCCAGGAACCTCGAAATTCAGTTTCATAGTCGACAGAAAAGGAGCCCTGGGCGCTGCAACTGCACCCGTTGTATAGATTCTTGCGAGCAATGTTCCCCACGGGGCAAGTTGCAGCATCAGGGGACAGCAGAGCGCGGGTATCTAGTGTACGGAGACGTGACAACCCAGGAACCTCGAATTCAGTTTCGTATACGGAGACGTGACAACCCAGGAACCTCGAAATTCAGTTTCATAGTCGACAGAAAAGGAGCCCTGGGCGCTGCAACTGCCCCCATTGTATAGATTCTTGCGAGCAATGTTCCCCACGGGGCAAGTTGCAGCATCAGGGGACAGCAGAGCGCGGGTATCTAG
Organism: Diplonema papillatum; assembly: GCA_030068145.1. Taxonomy (NCBI): domain Eukaryota; phylum Euglenozoa; class Diplonemea; order Diplonemida; family Diplonemidae; genus Diplonema; species Diplonema papillatum. The sequence goes on from JAPJBO010000986.1 coordinate 20,829, forward strand.
TGTACGGAGACGTGACAACCCAGGAACCTCGAATTCAGTTTCGTATACGGAGACGTGACAACCCAGGAACCTCGAAATTCAGTTTCATAGTCGACAGAAAAGGAGCCCTGGGCGCTGCAACTGCCCCCATTGTATAGATTCTTGCGAGCAATGTTCCCCACGGGGCAAGTTGCAGCATCAGGGGACAGCAGAGCGCGGGTATCTAGTATACGGAGACGTGGAAACCCAGGTACCTCGAAATTCAGTTTCACAGTCGTCAGAAAAGGATCCCTGGGGAAGTGCTACAACCGCACCCATCGTGTAGATTCTCGCGAGCAACGCCCCCCCATGGGACACGGTTGCAGCAGCAGGGACAGCAGATCGCGGGTATCAGAACACGGAGACGTGAACCCTCCGGAACCCTCGAAATTCACTTTCGTAATCGACAGCAAAGGAACCGCGGGGCAGCAGAACCGTACCCATTGTGTATCGTTTCTCGAGCAATGTCCTCCACGGTGCAGGTTGCAGCAGCAGAGCGCGGGCGGTCGGTTTACGGAGACACGGACGAGACTTCGCTGACAATGAACAGCAATCCAGACGTCCCTCGGGTCCCCAGGCTTGGCTCGTTTACAATCGCTGGAAAGACCGATGCAATTATTTGACAAAAAACAGGAGAAAGAGAGAAAAGAGCAACACCACCCTTTTCGAGCCTTTTGTCTCAAGAAAAAAAATCAGAGAGCAACCTGAGGAGATACACGACACACTCACACACTGACCCTCCTTGTGCCCGTTCCTTCTCTTTCAATAACACCTACTATAAGTCTACAATGATGTGGAGGCCCGAACCGGATGTTCCAAGCTGGTGTGCATACCTTCGTTTTACTGTCTGTTGATCTAGAGATTTAAAGTGGATCTAGCTGAGCCCACACTCAGAACAGATCTGGAAGGTGAGCAGCGACACCTCCCCTCATTGCGAGCACGAGTGTACTGGGGAAAACCTGCTGCACGGAAGCCAATCTTCACGTGTTCGGCGGTACTGCAGGGCTACGCACCGACGGGTCAAGTGGCTACCCCCAAGCTAAAAGACTGTCTGAACCTTTACTTTGTCTCTTGTTGGCATGGGTCACTCAATTGCTCAGCCATGTGGCTGTCCAGGCCATGCGACCCTGGATGGCGGTTTTCCCCCATGTTCGTTTTGCTGTACCAGCTGTTGCATAGCAAGTAGGCAAATAATGTAAAATAGCCAGAAGATGCGAGAGAAATGGCTGAAGAAAAGCACCAACAAAGGGTGATGAAAATGATAACAACGAACTTTCTGTTCTTCGCGTGATCAAGGTACAAACCTCTCCCCTTGCGTGCACTCAGCGGGAGAGAGGGATAATCCGGCGATTTTTGTGTGTTCTCCTGGTGAGGCACCTATATCGGGTGGGCACGTCTCCTTGCAGGGGATTAGCTTCTATATCCACATTTGGACTGTCAGTCCAAATTTGGAAAGGCCGCCGAGAAAAAAAGAAATATAAAAAGGGGACTCCACCACCACCAAGCTCCGGCAGAGTGGCCAATGTGCGTTCTGAGGGCCTCTCAGGGCCCAGCCTTGTCGTGAAGACGTCGCGTCGCGCTGTATTGAGGCCAGAGAGGAGGAGTGTTCGCGCTAAGGGAAAATGCGGCTGATTTCAGCCGGAAGAACATACTGACCGGCTGATAATCAGCCGGCTGATTTTTGGAAGGTCTGCCGATCAGACGGGTTTTGCGACAACATCTTGATTCACACACCTTACCCGGTTGTAGTGCGTCAAGCTGATTCTGCTCCACGGGCGACGTAGCCAAAGCTGTTGAAAATCGGCTGATTTTGTGCGAGATGCGACACTGGCAGGCGAGCCCACTAAGTGCAGAAACCGCTGAAAAAACAGTGGAAACACAAAAAGCCGTTAGCGGTCCAAATTTGGAAAATGGACCGGAGACCAAGCTAATGCCCTCCTTGTGCCGTATCTCCTTGTGATGCAAAAAAAAAGTATCCGGCGCGCTAGCGATCCTGGTGAGGACAAGCAGCAGACGGACCGGTATGGCAGACAGGGAAGCTCACACGCAACCAAACCCACTCACACAGGGGCGAAACAGGCCGCTGTGAGCCTGCCGAGAACCAGTGGGGACAGTCAGCGACCTCCTTCCCAACCAGCTGGGGAGCAACGGTATGCCTCTTTTTTTTACATAAGCGCCAGCTTGAAAGGAAATGCTCGACGATGCTGCCCGACAAAGAACCGAAGGGATCCCAAGTGCTGTAACTACCGAACCACGTGTTGAACGGACGTGAGGATTCCAACTTGACGCGCCGAAGGCGTTCGAGCAAGCTTTAGGTGTGTAGGAAGGAGTGAAGACGACAAGAAACAACGGAGCGACTGGGAACGCGGTCGTGGGTTGCGTACCGTGGACGCGAGGCAGTGTCACAATTTGTCGGCGGATTCTTCGGGTAGCGCGTCGTCCGACGACAAGAAACAACGGAGCGACTGGGAACGCGTTCGTGGGTTGCGTACCATGGACGCGAGGAAGTGTCACAATTTGTCGGCGGATTCTTCGGGTAGCGCGTCGTCCGACGACAAGAAACAACGGAGCGACTGGGAACGCGGTCGTGGGTTGCGTACCATGGACGCGAGGAAGTGTCACAATCTGTCGGCGGATTCTTCGGGTAGCGCGTCGTCCGACCGCAGCGGCGAGTTCGATGAAGTACGCACACGTGTGCAGGATGGCGGTGTGAAGGTTTTCGACGGCCTCCGCGGCCTCCTCCTTCTTCAGCCCGTCCTCCTCCTTGACCACCTCTTCGTTGACTTCGAGGTTCGCGCTACCCCGACTAGCACGAAGGCCCTGAGGACCCCGTTTTTTAATACTGAACGGTCAAATTGGTGAGGGTTATTGGCTGATTTGGGGGTTAGTGAACATTTGACCCTTCGCTAATAATAAGCATTTATTCGGCAAGATAATTTCCGTTTATTTTGTCGAGGTGTCGGTTTTAGTCCCGAGGGAGGCCCGAGGGGGGGTTTGCAACCCCGAGCCACGAGCGGAGCGAGTGGCGAGGGGTTGCAAACCCCCCCGAGGGCCTCCCGAGGGACTAAAACCGACACCGAGGCAAAATTGGCGGAAATTATTGCCGAATAAATGATTTTATTGGGAAAACTAAATTCCCGAGGGTGGAAACAAAACATCGTTGCTTGGACGGCGTGAAATTTTGATAAGTCGCGGGGAGTTGATGTGGTGTTAGTTTGCAACGCGAGTGCTCGGCCGCTTGCACATGCACAGCAGGCGATCAGCAGATGAACTCAGACAGCTGGAATCCAGTGTGCTCAGGCAGACCCACAGATGTTCTTGCAACGAGACTCAAGCACACTGAATTGGTACAAGTTTTCTACGCACTTGGACCTGGAATTCAGCATGGGTGAGTTCGCTGGCGGTGAACTTCATCTGACACTTACTGGGCTGGAGCGTTCACGGGAGGGGTTTTCTTCACAGGCCTTTGAGCACCGAGGATGAGACACCAATGAATTCGGCTCAAAACGAGCTCAAAACACGCGATTTCACTCACCACAGGGAGAAAAAAAATTTTGCGAGGGGTCTCCCCTACAGATTTCTCTGTATAACCCCCACGCAAAAATAAACGTTTATTTTTTTCGCGATACAAAATAAATTTCGTCTATTTTTTTCACCTGAAAATGGCTGGCGGCACAAAATAAATGCTGCCACACGAAATAAATTCCAAAAATAAACTCGTTTATTTTTCCGGCCTGTGTAAACACAAAGGAATCCTGCCAAAAATAAACGAAATTTATCGTCACGCTCCGCAAGCCATTTCCACCAGAGGGAATTTATTTTTCCCAATAAACCCATTTACGGTAAGCCTGAGCAATGAGCGAGCCACCACCGTCCTGAAGATCATGTCACTGCCACAGTTTACATGTCCGTGCTTTCGCAGGCACTAGCTTCGGCTGCTGGCTTCTCGCGCCAGAGACCTTCTATAGTCTGGGGTTGATCATTTGCGGCTTACAAGTTCACAGCTGTTGGAGTTAAGCGTGTGAGGACCCGCTCTTCATGGCATCCAAACCGCCGAAGACTTTCTACTTGATCCCACGAACAACTGCAGATCCGGGGTTTCCTGGTGCTACCAGATGCAACTTCTGGATACCAGCAAAGGGCGCGTTTCTTCGTGTTCCCCTCCCGAACTTTCGTGCAGTGTGTCAATCCAGTGATGTTCCCATTGGTACATGTCCATTACCCTAACTACACTAACCTAGACGCAGAGGTCTCAATTACACGGGGAAGGGTAGGTACCAGGTGAAAAACCCGACGGGTATCACCTTCGACCTGCTGCACGGGCTTACACAATTTTGGACCACTGCTTCAGCAGCCGTGGGTTCAGCTTTGGCGCCGTCGTCAGATCCACGTGTGGACAGTGAATGGTGTCAGTCGCAAGGATTCCGGAAATGCCAAGACCCATAGGAAATGAGAGCGCCCTCTAAAACAAGTCGAATAGTCGGCAATAGGCAACAACGACACACGCACAAGCAAGCGTACTGCCACTATCGCAGATACCATACGCACACTATTCTTCGATACTTAAAAGGAACCTTTACGACAATGGTCACCCGGAGACTTTAAAACCCCGGATCTCTGAGTGAACTGTCACCCTCGGATCTCTGAATGAACTGTCACCCTAAAAATAATCCATGCAAACCCTCAGACGGTGCAACGCGAAGAGTACGAGTACTACGGCATATCGCCGATAAGCAGCACCAACGAGCCAGGTATGTCGCTGTGTTTCAGCTTTTCGTCGAAGTGGCGGTTTCGCGTTGGCGGTGCACGGTAGAGTCCAGCCTCAGTGGCATGTTGATGTGGAACGCTGCACGCAAAGAAAGCAGGTCCCCTTGTGTGTCCGTGGCTTCAAGGACCGAAACACAGCGCAGATGGAACCAGTGAGGTGTTTAAGCACAGAATCCGTTCTTGCAATCCCGCCATTTTAGCAGGGAAATTAGCGTAATGCGACGTGCTGTCTCCAGCTCGCAGGATTACCTCCCCGCTCTCTTTTCCCTTTGGGACTCCAGCTGTTGATGCTGCACACGGCAACCCCATGTCCACTGTGCTCTGTGGCAGAACAATGCCTGCGCATTAAGATTTTGCCACATCCCATACACGTACACCACCCTCTATGGAATACAGGTGGTATCTAGATAGTACGTAGGTACGGATACACCATCATACAACGGGACTCACACTCACACTCACACTCACACTCACACTCACACTCACACTCACACTCACACTCACACTCACACTCACACTCACACTCACACTCACACTCACACTCACACTCACACTCACACTCACACTCACACTCACACTCACACTCACACTCACACTCACACTCACACTCACACTCACACTCACGCACACAGTCCTCGGCCAACCGATGCAAGCCGCCGGGTTCCACCCCGAGTTCGCGGCGGGGATCGGGTCTTTGCCGAAGGCGCACGTCCTGCCGCAGGCGTCGGCTACCCCGGCCCAACGGGCCGCCGCCAGCGGCGGGCCCCCGACGCTGCTGGACGACATCCCGAAGCAGCGCGTGCCCAGCGTCCCCGCAGCATCGGACGCCCCGGTGGACCAGCCGCCAGCGGACACCGCCCATCATCAGCCGAACCCGCCGCCAGCCCACAGGAGCCCTTTGGCTGTGCCTTCCAGCCGACCGCAGGTTGAAACGGTGGCCCCCGGCAGCGGGAGGCATACGCCGCTGTCCAACGCGGGCGAGGCTGCGGCTGCCGCCCGTCAGCGGCAGAGCAGCACCGCCAGCACCGCCTCCTCGGCCCCGCAGCCGCGGCCCCGCAGCAACTCGAACGCGTCGAACGCCAGAAACGCGGCGCCGTCCCTCCCCACGAGCCCCGGCACGCTGGTCAAGCCGAAGCAGCCGGAGGCTGCCGCCAAGCCGTCAGCCCTCATGCGGGCCTACCAAGAGAACTGCCGTGACTTCTGCACCGCACCTTTCTTCCCGCCGCGTGCCGTCGAGTCCGCAGCGTGAGATCCACCCCCTTCTGACAGACAGACCGTCAACTGCATCTCCGGGCAATTGTTCCATGCAGTTCCAGGGGATGAGGGGCTTAGCGTGAGCAAGAAAACGCGACCCCGTAACAACAATGTTGGGTAGACACTCACACAAGTGTCTACTCAGCGTCGTCCGTCTACTTGGCCCGGTGGCGGTGTCTCTAGTGTATGTCCGGTGGTAGCAAGTGTGGACCTCCTCGGCCTCGCAGCAACTCGAGCGTGTCGAGAACCGCGGCGCCGTCCCTCCACCAGCCCCGGCACGCTGGTCAAGCCGAAACAACCGGAGGCTGCCGCAAAGCCGTCAGCCCTCATGCCGGCCTTCCAAGAGAACTGCCGTGACTTCTGCACCGCACCTTTCCATGGCTTAACCATGGTTACGAAGACGAACGAAAATTCAAGCGAACTCTAACTCTGAAAACACAGCCACAAACATAGCTCAAAGCATCTGCAGAATAACACGAAAAGCCTCCAGGCAAAACCCCCGTTTTCACATTTCTTCCCGTCGCGTGCCGTCGAGTTTGCAGCGTGCACCGAGCCGGTTCATCCCTCCTGACAGACCGTGAGACGCATCGTCAAGCAATTCCATGCAGTTCCAGGGAGCAGGGATGCGGGGCTTACCGTGAGCAGTGTTCGCGCCCAGGAAAATAGCGGCTGATTTCAGCAGGAAAAAAAAATTCTTGAAAAACTGACCGGCTGATAATCAAGGTCTGCCGATCGGACGGTTTTTGCATCAGTCCCGCAGCTGATTCCGCTCCATGGGCGGCATAGCCAAAGCTTACACTGTTAAAAATCGGCTGACTTTGTGCGAGTCTGCCGATAAGAAAAAAAGGCTCAAAATTTAATCAGCCGGCAAGCCGGCTGATCGCGCCCACACTGACCGTGAGCAACAAAAAATTGATTCCCCGAGAACACGTGTTAAGGTAGCACTCGTGAAGGGCTGTCCCCAGTCGGCGTTGCCTGTCAGCTTGGCCCAACTAGGCCCACCGCTGTCAGCGGGGACATTCCGAGGCAGCGTGCTCAGGAGCGACCTTTCTCCGACGAGCCACTGCGGGCTGGTGCCTGTCGTCACGTCAACTGACACGATCCACCCCAGCGGCTCTTTCCAACGCGCCGAGACCCCCTTCGGGCCGGCGCAATCCACGGGTGCTACACGCGGCTCCTGATTTCTTCCAGATGTTGTGCCCGCAATGGAGTGTCAGCTTGGAACTGTTACGAACAAGAGCAATCCAACTGGTTAATTAAACCACAGCATTTCGCTTCATCACAGCGGTGGCGAGTGGAATGTGACTTCTGCCCAGTGCCCTGAATGTCAACGCTGAGATCGCGGACACCACAAGATAAATGTGCGTGCTGCTTGTGACCGCACATCGCGCTCCTCCACCCCCCAACCCCTTTTTCTTTTTCATGAGCGTTTCCTCCTCCTTTTTTTTTGGTATAAGCACCTGCTTTGTAGGAAATACTTGAGGAGACTGCCAGTTGCGATAGATCAAGGTAAATGTGCTGTAGCCCACACGAAACCTAATCCACAAATAACGCTAGAAACACAGGTAAATCTGGGTTTAGTGGCGGGCCGTAGAGCCATGGTGCGAACAATGGACCGGTACGGTTTACAGGGCAACTCCTGCTCAACTTGTAAGACGTGGGGAGCCCAAGAGCACTCACCTATCCTGGCGAGAACTTGGTGTCGGTCACAAATTGTTTCGAACCTGACTCGTCGAAGCGAGCAAATAAAGTGTACACGAAAGAAGCCATGCATGCCCCCCCCCCCAAACCCACCCAGTACGTATTAGCTTTAAAAGAACCGATTCGACGAAGGTCACCCGGAGACTCTAAAATCCCGGATTCTCAAGCGAACTATAACTCTAAAAAGGACCCACTTTGTAGTTGTAGTGTTTTCTCCCCCTCTAGCCTCCTTCGAAATGAGCACAAGGCAGTCCCTCGAGTATTTTCTTCTTCTTTTTATCGGGCGCCCGAACACTCGGTAACACCGGTACTTCTGCCGCTGGCCGTCCAAGGGTTGACGAGCTGGTTCGCTACACGCGATGAGGTGTGAACACCTTCTCACTCTCGGCTAACGCGAAAAAAAAGATGTGAACACAACCTTGGGGGGTTCGAGTCATTTAAATGTGTTCCAAAAGGTTTCATTCACTCTGTGGCAGTGTTTTGGGGGTTTGCATACCATGCAGGGTCAGAACCTTGTGTCTTTTTAAAACGCTCCCGCGGGGCCGATGGAGCCCTAAAATTTTTTTTGGAAAAAAAAAATTTGCTCAATTTCCTCAAAAATTACTGCAGAGTTTGTTCCAAACTTTTAAAATTCAAAAAACCCAATTTTTTCCTGAAAATTTTTTTTTTGCCATTTTCAAAAAGACACAAGGTTTTGACCCTGCATGATACGCACCTGCTTCGTAGAAGATACTCGAGGAGGCCGCCGGGGGCAAAACCTCAACAAAAGGATAAGTTGTGCTCGCAGCCCACATTACACAGGCAGATCTGGGTTATAGAAGCCTTATATTTTGGGTTAGTTTGGGTTAGAATCAGTGTTCGCGCGAAGGAAAAATAGCGGCTGATTTTCAGCCGGAAAAAAATTTCTTGAAAAACCGACCGGCTGATAATCAGCCGGCTGGTTTTTGGAAGGTCTGCCGATCAGAAGGGTTTTACGACAACATCTTGCCGTTGCAACAAGCTGATTCCGCTCCATGGGCGGCAGAGCCAAATCTTACACTGTTGCAAATCGGCTGATTTGTGCGAGTCTGCCGGTAAAAAAAAAAGGGCTCGAAATTTAATCAGCCGGCAAGCCGGCTGATCGCCCGCACACTGGTTAGAATGCAAAACAATCTGTGGCGATAATCTGCATCGCCGGCCGGCGCGGTTATCTCTTCGCACGTGATGTGTCATGCTTTCGCCTCTTCAGCTCGTCTTGAGTGTCGCGCTCCGTGATAGTTTTTTTTTTTTTTTTGAAAGTACGCTAATACAGCATACTAGCTCTGACTTCGACCCCCGAGCCCAGAACTGGTAAACTGGTCTGTATCCAAATTTTGTGCACAGGGGGTGTTGCAGGAGGGCAGCCACCCCCGTTCGGCAACGAATGCCTGCAGAGCGAAGTCGTACCGGATAGCGGTGGGATGGTGGACAAAGGACGAAGAAAGCCATACGCCTGCTACGGGAAACAAAGGGACGAGTGCAATGGGCCAACAACAGCGTCAGTGAAGGGCCGATTGCAGCAGCCTTGGGTTAGTCATCATATTTTTGCGCATGACCCCCACTTTGTCGACGCACGCTTCATACTCCGGCCACGTGGCGAAGTTCAGTGTTCTTGGGCTCGCAATCCACGCATTGAGGTACGCCATAGCGCTCCTCGGGATGCCGCTGCCACGTTCATACGGGCCATTGAGCCCGAGCATTAGCACGTCGGTCAGCGTCTGCTCGTGAAGCCTCTTCCTGGCTTTTGTCAACACCCTTTTCATGTTTGAAAAGACACGCTCGACCGATGCTGTCCCCATTGGCAGGACAACAGCAATGGCAAACAGCTTGTTTGTCTCTGGAAATGCCGTCGAAAAGTTCGATGACTTCAGCAGCCCCAGCATGACGTCTTCCAATGCACCCGGTGGTAGAACACGGTGGTAGTACACTGTGGTACCCCGTGGTAGCACACTGTGGTACCCCGTGGTGCACGGTGGTAGTACACTGTGGTACCCTGTACACACTGTAGTACACAGTGTGTAGTACACTGTGGGTAGCCGGTTCCTCCGGGAAAATAGTAGCTGAGATTTTTTATTTTTTTGACCCAGACCAGTTTCCAGACCAACTCTGGTCTGACGACCAGCTGACCCCCCCTCCCCCCCCCCCCCCCGCAGACCGGTACGGGCCACATGGCAACCCCTGCTCAACAGTGCTCGCCTGCCTTGATGGCACTTGCACCTTAAAGAACTCAATGCTCAACATGTAGAACGTGGGGGGCCCTTGATGACATTCATTACGGGTGTGGTCGTGGTGTCGGTCGCAATACTCGCTTTGCTAGCCAAAGAGAGAGATAGAGAGAAAAAGAGCGCCAGAGAGAAAAGAAAAGATAATGTTATCTTCCGGAAAAGAAGGGTTACGCGAACCCCCGAAAAAATAATTACCCCAAAAAAAAAAATATAAACAGAAAAAAATACAAACCGACGGTGACCCCCAAAACCTTTTTCAACCTTTCCAATACCTTTCAAGCTAAACCATTATACAACGACCCCCCCCCGCACAACGCCTGGTAACACCTGGGGCTGGTGTGGGTGGTGCAGCGAAGCGACCTGTTTTTGTTTTGTATAAGCACCTGCTTTGTAGGAAATGCTTGATGAGACTGCCAGTTGCGATAGATCAAAGGAGGTAAATGTGCTGTAGCCCACACGAAACACAGGTAAATCTGGGTTTAGTGGCGGGCGTAAGCGTTCAACAAAAAAGACCCACTTTGTAGTTGTATTGTTTTCTCCCCCTCTAGCCTCCTTCGAAATGAGCACAAGGCAGTCCCTCGAGTATTTTTGTATAAGCACCTGCTTTGTAGGAAATACTTGAGGAGACTGCCAGTTGCGAAATCTCGAAGGAGGTAAGCGAAAGGAAGGCATAGTATGGCACTCATCGGCATGCCGATGACTCCCCACTGTCGCAACAACGTTCCAATCTCAAAGGAGGTAAATGTGCTGTAGCCCACACGAAACACAGGTAAGTCTGGGGTTCGTAGGCGTTCAACAAGCCCTCCTCCTCCCAGCCGCCGTCGAAACAAGCACCGGACGCAACACTCTTCTTTTTTGTGACAATTAGCCACTTATCACAAATAGGCGCACCTGAAACTGACATTGACTGTTTACCACGTAAGTTTGTCGTGTGGCAAGTTACTACACCAGTCATGCCACCACAAAAGTGACCACATCTGCAGTCACATAGGCATGTATCTGCTACGCCGGAGTATTTTCTTCTCTTTTTCGAGACTGGAGGTCCTACTATGAACATGCAATGTGAATAGCCTCTATTCGAGCCAACCCGGCTTTTAATGTTGCGAAAAGTGTATAGTTTTTGGACTAGATAATAGTGGGGAACAAGCTTTCTTTTCCCCTGCCAAAATGCATACGGGTGGCAGAGTGATCGGGCGTTGGCCTTCAGGCCGGTAGGCCCGGGTTCGAACCCCGCCCATCACACTTTTCCGTCGAAGATTGTTTTCGAGGTTTGTCGCGTTTCGGGGTCCAATGTGCCCGAAATTTGCGTTTTTTGCGGAGTTTCTCAGTATCTCGCGATATTTGGGTCACCACGGGAACGGAGTCGGGGGGGGTCTCCCCCCCGGGTGCCGGCAGGTTAAACTTGCTACCACACGCCGAACTCAGCATCACCAGAACCCGAACTTTGCTTCGCCCGAACTTTGCTTTGCTTCACCAGAGCTTAGCTTCGCCCGAACTCAGCTGCGCCCGAACTTTGGTTCACTGGAACTTAGCTTCACCCGAACTTTGCTGCGCCCGAACTTTGGTTCACCAGAAATTTGCATCACCCGGCTGCACCCGCACCTTACGGTTTCCCGAGCTTTAACAGCCGCCTCGTCTCGCCCCCCGCCGGCCTTTAGCCGAGCGCACGTACTTCTCTCACGGAGCTTCCGAACACTCGGGCCCACCAGCTCCTTTCGCAACACAAGAATGGGTGTGAACACACGCACACACACACACACACACACACACACTCTCTCTCTCTCTCTCTCTCTCTCTCGGAAATGTCAGCGCGGTAGCGATGACAGCGAGAACACATATAGGTGGGAGGGGAGAGGCCCTGGGACTGCTAAGGCGTGACAACCCCGCCCCTGTCCCTCCCAGGGAGCCACCCCGAAACTAGCCTGCCCACCTGACGGTGGGGGCCCACCTGACGGTGGAGGCCCACACCCTTTGACTTGTTTTATGTGTCTCTCTCTCTCTCTCTCTCTCTCTCTCTCTCTCTCTCTCTCTCTCTCTCTCTCTCTCTCTCTCTCTCTCTCTCTCTCTCTCTCTCTCTCTCTCTCTCTCTCTTTCTCTCTCGGCGACAGAAAACTGAACGCAGCCTTTTCTTTTTTCTGTTGCTTTGCGCACCTTCCAATGGAGCGGTCGTTTTATTTTGTTCTTGCGGGTTCGTCTATCGTGGATCTTTTCTGGTGGTTGTTTAGAATTCCCAACCTAAAAAGAAGACGGACAGTCACCTACTGCGGCACCATACTGAGGAGGGCCTACCGTATGTATGGTATGTGGACAATGGCCGAAACCACCAATGACCAACAACTAAGGTACCCACCGATCCTCTTACCGCGTGCAACCACCACTCTTACGACACTCAGAGCACAAAGGATATCTTCCCATAACGACGAAGGTCACCCGGAGACTTTAAACCCCCGGAGTTTCAAGCGAACTTTCACTTTCACTCTAAAAAAGAAACGGGGCGAGCACAAGTGGGAAAATGACCAACCGAGCACGCACAACCAAAACGAAGCGCCTGTCTTCGTTGGACAAGCACCCGCTTTGTAGGAAACACACGAGGAAGCGGCCAGTGGGAAACCCTCAATGATTGCAGCCCCACGCGAAACCCAGATAAATCTGGGGTTCGTGCGGGGCGTAGGCGTTCAGCAAAGAAGACCCCCTTTGTAGTTGTATCGCCACCCCCCCCCCCCCCGAAGAGCTCTAACTTTGGATTGGTATGCGTTCAAGAGCGAAACCAGAGACAAAGAACGAGGTGCACACAACACCGCGGTGAAAAAAAGAAAAAAAGAATACAGAGGAATAGTCCCTCAAGGTTCCAGACCCTACCTGCGGAGTCTTACACTCCCTGCGACCCTTTTCCCTTTCCCCTATTTTATTTTACACTTTCTTCGACGAAGACTTGATGCTAGCATCAAACATGCATGCGAGGCAGTACTCTGCCTAAACATTAAACTAAGTTTTTCCCCCCGCAGCACCTCGTGATGTTCGCATCACAAAACAAAGAAGACAGTGAAATGGTCGTTACCTGGTCGGGTTTCGCTCGCGACCGTTTCCTGAACAATCCTTCACTAAATCCGCGGTTAAATAACCTGGCCTCAGTGGTGCAAGCACCACGCGCTCTTCAAACCCAAGAAACTTTCCCCCCCCCCTCTAACCCTTGTCCAACTAAGCACGAGACGATCGAGAATCTTGTCAGATAAGGGCAACGGTTCTGATCGCAGAAAGCGAGGATTAGAAATTGCATTGCTACCCAAAACAACAACGCATCTTACCCCGCGAAGACACGAAGCACACGAGTCTTTTCCGTATAATCCTGGCCGCGCAGTCGTGAGAAAGAAGAGGGCCCGCAGCGTTACAAGGCGGCGATCCCCCGCGAGACGAGCTCACCCGCCGGCCAGAGCGCCCGCTGCAGCACCAACTCCGGTGCCGCAACTCACTGTAGCAGAGCCGCAACCTGCAGCGCGCCTCCGGAGCGACTTACGCCCGCCGTGGCAGCACGAAGAGAAGTGAGGAAACCGGAAACTCCCCGGAGAGATGGCCCCAGCACTCTAACTCGTCTCTCTCTCTAATCCTTTCAGTCCCGTCAGTTCGCTGAGCCCATCGAAGACGAAGAAGAAAAAGAAAAAGGCCGCTCCCGGTCCAGGAACGTGACGGTCAACCACAGCTTGGAAAGCTTGAGTCGGAGGCAGCACAGTGCCACAACCCCGTCCGCTCTGCCCTGTGGCTGACCGTCTCGACGAGCTTGTGTTCAGCGCGAGCGCCAAGCCCCAAGGTGCGCCACGCCTTGATGCTTTAGTTTGCGAAATCGGTAGCCACTTGACCCGTAGGCCCGTGGCTCTGCAGTACCGCCGAACACGTGAAGCTTGGCTCCCGTGTAGCAGGCTTTCCCTGGTACCTGAGTCCATCGAAAGAAAAGAAAAGAAACAACCCGCAGCCACATAGCCCCCACTCGCTCTAAGAGAACCCATTTAGCAAAGGTTGCCCGGAGACCCCAAAATCCCGGAATCTCAAGCGAACTTTTACTCCAAAAACCCCGCCCGTAGAGGGTCGAAGAGCTCAATCGCAACACGAGACGGGTGTGAACACTCTCTCACTCTCGGAAGGGAGAAGAAGAGAAGTGAACACCCCTTCTCTTTTTGTTGGTTTTGCGCGCCTTCGATCGCTGCACGGCGCCCGTTCGTTTTTTTCTTGTATAAGCACCTGCTTTGTAGGAAATGCTTGAGATGACTGCCAGTTGCGAAAGATCAAAGGAGGTAAATGTGCTGTAGCCCACACGAAACACAGGTATATCTGGGTTCAGTGGCGGTAAGCGTTCAACAGCAAACTTGCACTGAGGTCAAAACCTCTAGAGTTTCTCGAGAAGGCAATCTCGACGACCCCTCCCCGAACCAAAGGACCCACTGATGAGCTCTGACTTTGGATTGGTCTGCGTTCAAGAGCGAAACCTGAGACGAAGAACGAGGTGCACACAACACCGCGGTGAAAAAACACAGGGGGCTAGTCCCTCAAGGTTTCATACCCCACTTTGGGAGCCGTACACTCCCCTTTTTACCCCTTTTTACGTCTTTCTATTTTGCATCCCTTTCCTAGACAACATCTTCCTCGAAGAAGACTTGATGCTAGCATCAACCATGCATGCGAGGCAGTGCTCTGCCTAAACATTAAACTAAGATTTTCCCCCCTACATCCATTGGGTTGATACTTTTGCTGCAGACGAGTCCTGCCACCAATATTTGTACACGAATTGTTAGGTCACCCGGACCCTAAGATACCGGAAACTCAGCGATCCTAAATCTCGAATCTTAAAGTTTTTACCCGAGAGTTTCTTGCGTTAAAGGGGGGGGGGGGGGGGGGGCAGGGGTTCCTGTAATCCGGGGCCCGGGCCCTGGAAATTATCCAGGGTTTTTGGCCCTGAACGATTACCAAAGGAAAAACTCTCTGGTACGAGATGCAATTCGTTTACAATTCCATTCCAGGGCCCCAGACTGTCCTTGAGCTCAACGGATTCAAAAGCGTTCAAAAACGTCCTCGGAATGTATTTTTCGACACAGCCACGAAACCTGAAGGAGGTTTTCAGGTTCTGGCAGGTCTAGCTGGCTGCCTAAAGGGTACCACGGCTCAGCCACCCAAGGTCACAGGTGGCAAGGTGGGTGTTGAAAAAAATAATTTTTTTTTTTTTGGGCCGGAATCCCTAAAAACCCGCATTTCGGAAAGTTTTTGTCCCACATTTTTCCCAGGGCATTTTGACCATTTCACCTTAGAGCCTAGCCCCTATGGCAAATGCACGACTGTGAGCTTTTTTTATCAAATTTTATCAAGTTTATTTCTTGATTTTCTCTCGTCTTGCTCTCCGCTTGTTGTGGAAGCTGCAATGTTGAAGATTCCATCCTTGGATGGCGTGATTACCGTGGGCCTGGACCCTATCTGGACCCTAGCGGGCCCGGGGCCCGGGGCCCGGGCCCCGGAGACCCTGGATTTACAGGTACCCTTGGGGGGGGGGGGGGGGGGGGGGGGGGTCGAATATTAACAGCTATTTGACACGCGCCGGGTTGTCTAAAAGCACTACCACTATTTGATCCTGCTGCTGTTCGGCTACCCGGAACTATTTTTAGTATTCGGCAAAATCGAATGACAACACATGTGTTATTATTTTCGACCCCTCCCTTTATCTCTTTTCACCGTCCTGGATCAGTTGATGCTGGATCGTCCGACTTTCTTTTGTTAATCAGCGCCAAGAGCGTAACTCCAGATTTGTTCTCCTTTCCTCGGGCGGCCGAACCCTCGAAAATACTGCCGCCAAGGGGGTCAAAGAGCTCATTCGCAACACAACAGACGGGCGTGAACACTCTCTCACTTTCGGCGAAGAAGAGAGGAGAAGAGACGTGAACACAGCCCGTCTCTTTTTTGTTGGTTTTGAGCGCCTTCGAACAGTCCCGGACATCGCTACCTGGTAGCCACAACCCATAACGAAAGTGTACACCTAATATACAACCCCTTTCTTGCTCTAAGAGAACCTTGCCCCGCCTCACAAGCCAAACGGAGACTTCAAAAAACCGACCGCTTACTACAAGACTAGTCACAAACAGTCCCGGACATCGCTAGCCATAACCCGTAACGAAAGCGTGCACCAAATAAACAACCCGCATATAGCCCTTTCTTGCTCTAAGAGAACCCATTCATGAACGGTCACACGGAGACCCTAAACCCCCGGAATTTTGCGCGCGAACTTCAACTCTAAAAAAACATTCCGTGTCGGGGGGGGGACTTGGCTAGACTCGGACCGGGTTTCCTGGGGGGGGGCAAGGGCGGGGCTTGTCACGCCTTAGCAGTTCCAGGGCCCCGGCCCCCCTCCTGTCATTTTTTTGTTACATACGCCGCCATGATAGGCGCCAGCTTGGAAGGAAATGCTCGACAATAACTGCCAGACAAAGAACTACCGAACCACGTGTTGAACGGACGTGAGGTCATGCGGGTCTACCCCAACACGACAATTCACACAAACACAACAGGTCAAAGTCCTGAGTGAGAGAACAACACACGGTGGTGTAAAAGTCAAAAGTCCTGAGTGAGAGAACAACACACGGTGGTGGTGTAAGCGAAGAACAAATCAGATTGTGTTTGTTTTGTATTTTCCCATCTACCTACCACCCCCCGTGTTTAAGATCGCGCCCTCCCCCCCCGTGTATAAGATCGGTTTTTTTGAGAAATGAGGGCGATCTTATACACGGGGGGGGTGGGGTGGGGTCCCGCGCAGCGGGAAAGTTTTTTTTTTTTGGGCGTTTTTACTGTGGGGGGGGTTCAGGGCCCCGCGCAGCGGAAAAAAAAAATTTGGGGTGTTTTTTGTCCCCCCCCGTGTTTAAGATCGTCCCCCCCCGTGTATAAGATCGGTTTTTTTGGGGGGCGATCTTAAACACGGAAAAACGCGATCTTAAACACGGGGGGTAGGTACCTCTATATTTCCGGACTCGGACGGACGAGTGATATTCCCCCGGCATCCGTTGACGACAAAGGTACACACTCTCTCCTCGTGTTACCACCACCTTAGAGAGCGCGCTGTGTATAAAAGGTCCCTCTTTGCTGAAGGTCGCACGAAGACGGAGTTGCAAGCGAACTGTCGCTCCAAAAAATAAAGCAAAACAAAGCAAACAGAAAAGCAGCGTCTGCCCCCCTTTTCGACGTTGCTGTTGACTAACGGTAAGGTCGGACCCTTCCCCGGAGAACCCGGGATGTTTATGTCGCCAGGTCCTTCAAGTTCGGCCCGTTGTAAGTAGGATGGTGGTTGTTCTACATCGGCGAGAAAAGCCAAAGACTTGGTACCAACAATCTCGCACGCAATCTCCTGTATTTTTAGAATCAAAGTTTTGCTTGAGAACCCGGGATGTTTATGTCGCCAAGTCTTTCAAGTTCGGCCCGTTGTTGCCGTTCGTTGGCTTCGGCCGATTGTTCGCGTCTTATCCTATCTGGGATAGTAGCAGTGCAGGTGCGTGTGTCTTTGCTGCCTGCTGCCGACTATTCGACTTGTATATTCGGAGCGCTCATTTTTTCTTTAACATCCCATCAAAGTAACAGTGTTGGCTCAGGCCGATCCGGGCTAACATGTGTGCACGTAGGGCCACATTCATTGCGAATGTGTTCGTGGTGTCGGTCACAGGAGTCTTTTTTTGGCTAGCCAAAGTGAGAAAAAGAGTAAAAGAGTGCGTACAGTACAGCAGCGAGAATAGAAGAGAAGAGAACGAGTGTAAAAGAAGTTGGCGGTAGCACAAACTACCGGGCCAGCGGAGACCACCGCAAAAAGATTTCTTTCGTTTCCTACCAATAACAACGACCCCCTGCGTCTGCCGTCTCCACTGCTACCCTTGTTGCCACTCCCTTTTTTTTTTGTGTGCGCATGCTGATGCGGATCTTCCTGACGAGCACGCAACCCGGTGAACTTAATCAAGAGTCGAAGATTAGCGTCGAAACTTCCTGGCTTTTCACGCCGCAGCAGAACGACCACACCCTACCCAAACCCAAGCACCCTCTAAACGCGTTAGGGGACTTCACAAGGTTTCACAACGGAGTGACACAATACCCGAAACGAGTCGCACTCTTTTACTTTTCTCAACCCCCCGCCATACCCAAGCCTCTACGGTCAACCGGAGACTTTAAAATACCGACCTTCTAATCCACAAATAACGCTTGCAAAACAATGCATTTTTGGTACTACTTGGCAGCGTGCTACATGAACTTGCCAGAGCAGGTGAGTTCCTATACAAGAGAACGCGCCGTACTAAGATTCTCTTCTAACTGACGTCGGTTCCAAAGAACACTGCCCGTGAAAGTGCACGCTTGCTTTGCTGACACCCGCACTTGTTGGCACTCAATGTTGGGGAGAACGTGGACCGTGGTCCAGAGTCGACTTAGCCATTATTTCTTCATGTGAATGTCATCTCAACAAAAAAAAAAAAAATACCGTAATTGCATTAATGTTGAACCGGGAAACACCTGGGACACCCCCTACAATGGGCCTGGGTGTCCCGAGGTTTTACCCGGCTCGGCTTCTTTTTCTTCGGGGGGTTTGCGTCCTTCGCAGAATATCTACCCTGGTGCTTGCCTGTGCCCTTAGGGACGCAGTTTGTCGCTCCTTTATGCTTTGGAACGATTCTTTGCGAAGTGGTTCCCTTGGCAGATGCTGTAAGACATGGACAGCCTTGCCCGGATAGTTGGCAGAATATATTTGCACCGGGGAAAGCAGTCTAAACAGAAACATGTGCAGACCCACAACCCCACCTCCACATCCGCCGAAGAGGGAAGTTCGCCTGCTCAACACTCAGCTCGACCCCTAGATGCACGCAAGGAAAGATGTGCCATCGTATCCACGAGTTGGTGGTACTGCATCCTATGGCAGCGACACGGGCTGTCGGATGTGGTGCCAGCTGGTCCTCCGTACCCAGATGTCCCAGGTTGTACCCGGTCTGTCAAGAACCCGTTCCAGCTTTAGTCCAGTTCAACATTATTCCAATTACGGTAACTCACCCTACAACGATCAAGTAAAAAAAAAGCAAGAAAATGCAATCCGCTATTTCGAATTTCTTGGATCTCCCAATCTGCACGCGAAAAGAAGTACCACAGTCCAATGAACGTGGGCCTTTGTGCGGGCGGAATGTACACCTCAGCCAAGCTGCGTCTTCATGTAGTAGGGGCCTGGTCACTCATCACTATCGTGGCCGGGTCCATGTAACGAAGACAAGAGATGACCGGACGGATTCGATTTGCTTACGACGGGAGAAGAAGTATCCAATGCCGCGCATGAAATCGAAGGCAGGGTTTGCAGAAGCATGCCCGCCAGCACGGAAGGGAAAGGACGCGGATCGACCGCGCGAAGACGATGCTGCGAGCGCCTGCAGCATCGTCTTGCCAGCATGACCCATCAGAGGTCAATGCAGTAGCTCCGAGCTCTCGCCCGTGTGCATTCAGTCCAAGAGCACGCAAGCAGGGTGAAAGCAGGAAAGTGAAGACGAGCGTGAACAGACGAATCCGTTTGGGTTAGAATGCAAAGAGTCTGTGGCGATAATCTGCATCTGCTCTCTTTCGTGACCACCTCTTAAGAGCGCACCGTGCCATGTTTCCGGCGCTTGTTACCTTCTGGCTCGTCGGTCTCGGGCGGTCGTTTCTTGTCCTGAACCGAATCGGCGTCGACATTGCGTCATGTGCTTGGCAACACACGTCCCGTTTGCAGGCGATGAGCGACGGCACGCACCCACCACCCACGAGGGAACAGGGAACGCGCGTCGAGCAGCGCTCCACAACAGGACGACAACCCCCGCGCTCTCCCGGTTTAGATGTTTAGAATAGGTCGAAGAAGCGATTTCCCCAATGCTTGAAACCATTCGCTTTACCTAGCGTAACTCCTCATTTCCCACTCCCCACCATTGCAGCAGCACCCAACGACTGTAACACACGTGCACAAAGAGTAAGCGTGGCACAGTCTGCTCATGACGGCAGCCCCATCCTGAACTGCAAAGACGGCCGACGCGTCACTGCTGCTGTGTGCGCTTGGATTGGCGCTGCTCAAGCGGCCACTTTTGGCACATTTTTGCCGATTTTTCCAGATTTTGGCCATTTCTGCCGATTTTTGCCGCTTAAGTCACTCGTTTGTTTGTAAAGATTGCACCGACTCCCTGACTTGTTCCCGGATTAGGATGACACATATGGCTACTACATCGGACGTGAAGCGCGCACCGGAGACAACAGTACGCGGGGCAAGAAGCGACCGAAGCATGACACGACGCGTGCAAAGAGGTAGTCTGTAGCGGCTTGTGCAGTCTATCGACACAGATTGTTGCTGCATAACAAGTACAAACTACTACTACTACCCACGTTGCTGATCCAGTTGGTGACGGAGAATAAGCATAATACTTGATCGCCCGCCCCCTTTTCTTTTAGCCACATGCAATGTGTGTGGAACTGAACCGCCCGGGTAGGATCTTCTGATCATGATAATTTGCCGATTTGCCACCTGAAACCAGGTCCAGGATTTCGATTCAGGGTAGTGCGGTCAACGAAAACCTCTGCTTTTCCTTTCTTCTTTCTCCTACTCTCGCGGTGTACGGGTTCACACTCTCTTTTTTTCTCTTTCTTTCCAGCGGTTTTGCAATCAAGAAGCCCTCCAAAAAATCACCTACACTGCCTTACTCAAGCCACACTTTTTTTGTTTTCTTTTTCTCTGGAGCACCGATTTATGCATGCGCAAGGTAAATGCGCTGAAGTACATCGACCCAAGCGGCACCGACCACCACACCCGACGTGACGGTGTCGACGTGGGTTTCAACAGCAGACCGGTGCAGAAGCCGCGAGAGCAACCATCCTTGCACAAGGTGGAGGAAAGCAGAAGTTGACGTTCACCATACTATCTGCGGGTAGCTGGCGCTTAATCTCGCTGATGAAAATGCCACCGACCAGCCGTCAGTAGGCTCTCGCACGGTGGTTCGGTAGGACCGTGGCATCGCAATGGGGCGTGTCAGAAGAGCTCAGCCTCACAAGTCAAACGGAGACTTCAAAAACCGACCGCTTGCTACAAGAAACAGTCTAAATACATGCCCCCCGTCCGTAAAGGGTCAATCCGTGTTGCGTTTGCACTGAAAACGGGTTTGGGGGTTTTCAGAAAACAGGATTCGAGTTTTGTAGGGTGGCTACATAGCATCGGGTCGAAAGGAGGAAGCACAGTCTGTCGCTCCTTTATGCTTTGGAACGACTCTTTGCGAAGTGGTTCCCTTGGCAGATGCTGTAACGTAGACACCATGGACAACCTTGCCCTGATAGTTGGCAGAATATAATTGCAACGGGGAAAGCAGTCTAAACAGAGAAATGTGCAGACCCACAACCCTACAAGCCCACCTCCACATCCGCCGAAGAGGGAACGACCCCTCTTTTTCCCGCACACAACAATTTCTTCCATTTCGTTTCCATTTTCGGCCGTCTTTCGCCCTTTTTTCTGTTCCTCCGCCAAAACTACGCATTGCTTCTCGCAGGTATTGTTACCGTACCTACCGAGTTTTTCATCCATCTTATGCACGGGGTGGGGTAGGTAATTGGAATAATGTTGAACTGGACTAAAACTGGAACCTCCTGCGTGACTGCACCAGTGGTGGTCGTGCAGCCTCCTATGACAGCGCGAGCTGAGTATTGCGCACCCCAAGGCGCGGGCGAGCACCAGGGTCGCGATGCTTTCGCAAACCCCTAAAAAAAAAATGCCGATTCCTTTTGGGGGGTGTCCCGGTTCAACATCCCGGTTCAACATCCCGGTTCAACATGAATCCAGTTGCGGTAGGTAATGCAGCAGGGAATGGTTGACCAGACCTCTTGAGTTTGCGCTGCTCGCGATTTCGGGACCACTGGAAGTGATCTGGCAGGTGAGCGACCCCTCCCTTTTTAGAGTTAACGCTCGCTTGAGAATCTGACTTTTGCGAGCAACAACCGCTGCACGGACCGCCTACTGCGCGGGAGTCAAGCTTCACGTGTGTTCGGCGGTACTGCACAGTCACGTCTCGCGGCGACAGACTTCCAAACCAGCACCAAGGCGTGGCGTATCAGACTGAAGCCAGCCTAAAGCCAGCCTAAAGCCAGCCTAAAGCCAGCCTAAAGCCAGCCTAAAGCCAGCCTAAAGCCAGCCTAAAGCCAGCCTAAAGCCAGCCTAAAGCCAGCCTAAAGCCAGCCTAAAGCCAGCCTAAAGCCAGCCTAAAGCCAGCCTAAAGCCAGCCTAAAGCCAGCCTAAAGCCAGCCTAAAGCCAGCCTAAAGCCAGCCTAAAGCCAGCCTAAAGCCAGCCTAAAGCCAGCCTAAAGCCAGCCTAAAGCCAGCCTAAAGCCAGCCTAAAGCCAGCCTAAAGCCAGCCTAAAGCCAGCCTAAAGCCAGCCTAAAGCCAGCCTAAAGCCAGCCTAAAGCCAGCCTAAAGCCAGCCTAAAGCCAGCCTAAAGCCAGCCTAAAGCCAGCCTAAAGCCAGCCTAAAGCCAGCCTAAAGCCAGCCTAAAGCCAGCCTAAAGCCAGCCTAAAGCCAGCCTAAAGCCAGCCTAAAGCCAGCCTAAAGCCAGCCTAAAGCCAGCCTAAAGCCAGCCTAAAGCCAGCCTAAAGCCAGCCTAAAGCCAGCCTAAAGCCAGCCTAAAGCCAGCCTAAAGCCAGCCTAAAGCCAGCCTAAAGCCAGCCTAAAGCCAGCCTAAAGCCAGCCTAAAGCCAGCCTAAAGCCAGCCTAAAGCCAGCCTAAAGCCAGCCTAAAGCCAGCCTAAAGCCAGCCTAAAGCCAGCCTAAAGCCAGCCTAAAGCCAGCCTAAAGCCAGCCTAAAGCCAGCCTAAAGCCAGCCTAAAGCCAGCCTAAAGCCAGCCTAAAGCCAGCCTAAAGCCAGCCTAAAGCCAGCCTAAAGCCAGCCTAAAGCCAGCCTAAAGCCAGCCTAAAGCCAGCCTAAAGCCAGCCTAAAGCCAGCCTAAAGCCAGCCTAAAGCCAGCCTAAAGCCAGCCTAAAGCCAGCCTAAAGCCAGCCTAAAGCCAGCCTAAAGCCAGCCTAAAGCCAGCCTAAAGCCAGCCTAAAGCCAGCCTAAAGCCAGCCTAAAGCCAGCCTAAAGCCAGCCTAAAGCCAGCCTAAAGCCAGCCTAAAGCCAGCCTAAAGCCAGCCTAAAGCCAGCCTAAAGCCAGCCTAAAGCCAGCCTAAAGCCAGCCTAAAGCCAGCCTAAAGCCAGCCTAAAGCCAGCCTAAAGCCAGCCTAAAGCCAGCCTAAAGCCAGCCTAAAGCCAGCCTAAAGCCAGCCTAAAGCCAGCCTAAAGCCAGCCTAAAGCCAGCCTAAAGCCAGCCTAAAGCCAGCCTAAAGCCAGCCTAAAGCCAGCCTAAAGTCAGCCTGAAGTCAGCCAAATGAAAGACAACAGGCTGCAGTCATTCAGAGTGAAGTGGGGCTTGGCGCTTGGCTCAACAATACGGATCTGTTGAGGCGATTAGCCAGCAGACAGAGCGGACGGGTGCCACTATTGCGCGAACTCTGTCTCAAGCTTCGCATGCTGCGGGTGACTGTCACGTCTCGCTCCGGAGCGACTTTCTTCTGCTTCTTCTTTTCCTTTTTCTTCTTCTTCCGCCGTACAGAGTTTCATCAGTAATGGGCCTTTTCCCAGTCTATCAAGTGTGTGAGGATTGCTACAGCCGTCGTGAGCTGAGATGCTACAGCGCCCTCTTTCCGTGCGGAGTCTTGCGCTCCCTCTTTTTCATTTACCTCTCTCTCATGAGAAACAACTGGGTAAGCATGTCAAAAAGACCGTTTTGGGAAATTTTTGTAACTATGTTTCCCAGGGCGCACAAACAAACCTACAAAAAAAAACAAACGGCAGCCAGTTGTGACTGCCGACCCACGACTCGACTCGAGTCATAAAAATATCCCAGGACTGGACTTCTGACAGACTCCCTGTAAATGAACAGCAGCCCAGATGTCCTTCCTGCCACCGTCTGCTGCCTGTAATGCGCTTGGCAGCACTAATATACAGCGAGGTGCGCGGTTCCTGTGCACGCCAAGGCACGGGCATCTGCTTTTTTCTCTAAACCGTCAAAAGCTGCGGCTTCGCTAACTTACCTGCTTCCAGCCGAAAAAGTCCGGTGTGGTGGTCTAAACCCGGTCCCCATCTTTAGATCCGCGAGTGCGTGATAAGGAATCACACGAAACACTATTGGGCAGTTGTGCGTGTAGCCAACCCCCGCAACATACAACACAAAACAACACGCAATACTCGACAAGGCACAACACACAACCCGGCACACAGCAACACGATACACAACACACAACACACCTAGCAAGCTTGCTTGCCTTCGGCGCGTCAAGTTGGAATCCTTATGTTTCTGAGCGAACTCCTCATATTCACTCGCCAAAAGCGAGGTTGGAGGGGTAAGCAAAAACTGACAAACGCAGGCCCCCCTTTGTACTCCTCCTTCGGAGATAGCGGAACAGCCAAGAACGGAGCCACATGCGTTCTATCAACTTCTCAGGAATAGCAAAGAAACAGAAGGGATTCCAACAACCCGACACACAGCAACACGATACACAACACACAACACACAACACACAACACACAACACACAACACACAACACACAACACACAACACACAACACACAACACACAACACACAACACACAACACACAACACACAACACACAACACACAACACACAACACACAACACGCAACATACATCACACAGCACACGACACACACGCAGCACACCTTTTCGCCACCTGCCGACTTCCGCTATATTTTCGGTTCTCTCTCTCTCTCTCACACACTCTTGAACTTTCTCTCCCATCTTCTGCTATGTGTCTTTTGCCATTTTCTTATTCGGAAAGATACCGCAACAGTTTGATGGAGCCTTCACGGAACAGCCGTGCAAATCGAACGCGCACCACCTGTCGAGTGGTGGAGAGAGGGCTTGGCTGCAAGTGAGTGATGTCCATCGTCCGAAGTCTGCTTGAGCTCTCTTCTTCTACCTGAGCACTGTGGCATTGCACTTTGATGTCGAATGCCGAGCACCCGTTTCCCAAGCACTGTCCCTCAACCAGCAGACTGTGAGTCAATCGATAGACGCTTGCGTGCTGGCCAACACACAAACAACAAACTTTGGGCGCGAATTAATAGAAACGCCGCCGCAGGCAATTGACTGGAATTTCGAACCATCGGAGAAGGCTGCAGCTCTGATTGGAGATGAATGGCGAGGTCACCCTGCATGGAGATGTCATTCCCAGCAGGCGATGATTGTGTATTTTGCGGAGGAGGTTCTGAGTGCACAATGCTTCATCGAACGAACGAAGGGACATGCAGAGGAGTCTGTTGACAATGCGCCTGTAGCTGTTCCTAACAAACGAAGGCCGCAAACAGCATCGAATATTGCTTGTCCCGTGTGGGATCAAACGGTAGCAAGAAAGCTCGCTGCGAAAGAAACATGTCGGCTGGACGGGTCGGCGAGGCCTTCGGCGGCACGCTGAAGGAGCAGGTCGAGCGCCTGCGGGACCGTCTCTGGACGCGGGGAAGGCGAAGCAGCGCCTGCTGGGCACACCGGACAGGTCGTCCACCGACTCGTCGGTCGGGCCGTGCAGCAGCACCGCCGGAGCCGTTCCGGCAGCCCGCAGCCCTCCCTGGCCAAGCCCCAACCCAAGGATGCGCACGCACCGCCCCGCGCAATGACAAGTCCGCCGACGCCGAATCATTCTGCCCCGCGGGAACCAGACAGAGATCCGACGCAAACCTGCCGCTTCGCGGCGTATACCAGCGGGACTCCTTCGATCTCACGACTCGGATTCCGACGGCGCCCCCGCGCAACCCGCAGGCAGCGAACAAGTAAACGAATAAACCAAAACTACGCATTTCTATATTTCCACCGGCATCAAACAAATATCTTCTTCACAACAGGTCGCAAAAAGCATAGAATATTGCTTGTGTGTGTGCCCGTGTGGGATCAAACGGTAACAAGAAAGCTGGCTGCGAAAAAAAACATGTCGGCTGGACGGGTCGGCGAGGCCTTCGGCGGCACGCTGAAGGAGCAGGTCGAGCGCCTGCGGGGCGCAGTGCTGCGGCTGCGGAGACCGTCTCTGGACGCGGGGAAGGCGAAGCAGCGCCTGCTGGGCACACCGGACAGGTCGTCCACCGACTCGTCGGTCGGGCCGTGCAGCAGCACCGCCGGAGCTGTTCCGGCAGCCCGCAGCCCTCCCTGGCCAAGCCCCCAACCCAAGGATGCGCCACACGCACGCACCGCCCCGCGCAATGACAAGTCCGCCGACGCCGAATCATTCTGCCCCGCGGGAACCAGACAGCGATCCGACGCAAACCTGCCGCTTCGCGGCGTATACCAGCGGGACTCCTTCGATCCCACGACTCGGATTCCGACGGCGCCCCCGCACAACCCGCAGGCAGCGAACAAGTAAACGATTAAACCAAAACTACGCATTTCTATATTTCCATCGGCATCAAACAAATATCTTCTTCACAACAGGTCGCAAAAAGCATATAATATCGCTTGTCCCGTGTGGGATCAAACGGTAACAAGAAAGCTCGCTGCGAAAGAAATTAACATGTCGGCTGGACGGGTCGGCGAGGCCTTCGGCGGCACGCTGAAGGAGCAGGTCGAGCGCCTGCGGGACGAAGTGCTGCGGCTGCGGAGACCGTCTCTGGACGCGGGGAAGGCGAAGCAGCGCCTGCTGGGCACACCGGACAGGTCGTCCACCGACTCGTCGGTCGGGCCGTGCAGCAGCACCGCCCAGGCGCGCCGCCGCCGGAGCCGTTCCGGCAGCCCGCAGCCCTCCCTGGCCAAGCCCCAACCCAAGGATGCGCCACACGCACGCACCGCCCCGCGCAACGACAAGTCCGCCGACGCCGAATCATTCTGCCCCGCGGGAACCAGGCAGCGATCCGACGCAAACCTGCCGCTTCGCGGCGCGTACCAGCGGGACTCCTTCGATTCCACCGTAGACTCGGAATCCGACTGCGCCCCGCACAATCCGCAGGCGTCTCGCCTTCCCGGCGGCCAAGCGTCGAAGTGCTCCTCTTTGCGATCGGAGAACGCCGCTTGCGGCGAAGCGCCGTGGCGCGGCTGCGCGAGAAAGCGGCCGGCCTCCCGCGGTTCGAGCGCAGACACCGCTGATTCCGACGGTGCTCCGCATGGCCCGCGGCCGTCGCGCCGTCCCGCGTCGAAGGACTCCTCCTACCTCCGTGGCTCCACCGGGGAGGGCTTGAACTCCGGTTCTAGGTCGCATCCGAGGGACGGCCTGCGGCGCCGCGGGGACGCCGCCGGCTTAAATTGTTGGGACGGGGGTTCCTCGTCGGGGGGTCGGCGTGCTGGAGAAAGCCTGGCGGGCACGTTCCCCCAGGCGACTTCGGGTTCGAGGGTGCCCGCCGCAGGCGGCAGGCAGGCGGCGGCGGAAAGTGCTCTTCGGGCGGCGTCGTCTCTTCAGGATAGAGCCGGAGGGGGTCCTTACGCAGCAGGAGACTCGTCCAGGCGCCGGATGCCCTCCGTCGGCAGCGGAGCCAGCGGCGGTCGCGCGGCGGAAAACGTGTCGCACCCGGGGAGAGGCTCCCTTTTATCGAAAGCCCTGTCTTCCCGGCAAACCGCAGGCAGGGAGCACACCGCATCTCGGCGCGGGCTGTCCTCCGCCGGCAGCGCAGCGACCTTGTCGCGACCAGGCAGGGGCACCCTTTTATCGAAAGCCCTGTCTTCCCGGGAAAAAGCGGGCGGGGGGCACAACGCATTGCCGGACTCAACTCGGCCCCGGCTGTCCTCCGTCGGCAGCGAAGCCAGCTGCGCCCGCGCGGAGGAATGCTTCCTGTCGAAAGCGCAGCCTGGCCGGCAAACAGCGGGCAGGAGGCAGAACGCATCGCTCGACGCGGCTCTGCGCCGGGTTAGGAGCGCGAAGAACGCGCCGCGAACGAGCGGCGACGGCCTCATCAGCGAGTGCTCGTCACTCCACCGCCCGGCGACGGCCAGGGGTAGCATCGGCGGGGAGGAGATGGCCACTCCGCTGGAACCAGGTTCCCGTCGGCGGGGTGCGTCCGCCGCCGGCGCCGCAGGCGGCGGTGGGGACGCGGGGGATGCGTTTCGCGGGCTTTCTGCGCGGCGCCGAGTCCCGAGTAGTAGCCTTCCGCGGGGGAGCATCGATGAGGCGGTGGATACTCCGCTGGAACCAGCTTCCCCTCGGCGGGGTGCGCCCGCCGCCGGCGCCGCAGGCGGCGGCGGCGGCGGTGCAGGTGATGCGTTTTGCGGGCCCTCCGCGCGGAGCAGCAGCATTCCGCGGGGGCATGCGGCCCCGCCTTCTCCGCGCTCCCCCGCGTTTTCCCGCCGCCGCCGCCCTTCGCAGCGCCGAGACCCGTCGTTTCCGCCGAACAGCGCCGCCGCCCGGCGCGCAGCGCAGTCCCCGCTGCGATCGCACTCGAGTCGGAACCGGGGGGAGGAAGAACGGCCGCCGTTCCTTCCCGTGGGTGTTCGATCTGCGCAGCGGCAGGCAAGCAGCGAACCCGCCCGGAGGAAGTCGGCGGTCGCTGCGGTCCAGGGGGGGGATGCTAGCCGGCGGGGGCAGCCGGGGTACCTGGCGCCGACGCAGCGGGTCATCCTCGGGCGGGTGGAGAGGCTGGAGAGGGAAATGCGCGACATGCAGACGTGGCGCGTCGTCGTCGACGACGAGCTCGAGCAGCGGCTGGCCAAGCAGAAGCGGCTTATGCAGCAGCTGCTGGCCCTGACCCGCGAGGCTGAGGCTGTGTCGTGTGCGCAGGAGCGCCTACAGTCGCACCTGACGTCCCTCGAAGACCAGCAGCAGCGCTGCCACGGCCGCCCGGACGAATCGGACTCGATCGCGACGCCTTCCTTCACCGCGTCCCTGGACGGCACCCTGTGCGAGCAGGCGCTGCGCCCTGTTGTGCGCTCCAGGGCCTACGGCGATGAGTACACGGGCAAGCAAGACGCATCCGACTCGGACGCGTCGTACGAGAGCTCGTCGTTCACCTTCGACGACACATCGCTGACGTCGCTTCTCTCCCGTAGCGAGGCGACCCCTCGAAGGCGCGGTCGCGAGCGAATGTGCCACTAACTCAACACAAATTTGCGCACCGGAACAACGCGGTCTTGTTCGACCAAAAGTGGCCAAGTCAGTGCCAACTGAAAGGTGCAATCGCAGCGCCTGGCGCTGTGCAGCGAGCAGCCGCTGCGCCCTGTTGTACGCTCCACGGCCTGTTCGCGATGAGTACACGAGCAAACAAGACGCATCCGACTCGCCTCGCGCCTCCTGGTCCCACAACGTTGCGTACACTACCAAGCAAGCATCCGGCTCGAACACATCATATGACAGCTCGTCGTTCACCTTCGACGACACATCACTGCCATCGCTTCTCTCCCGCAGTGTAGCGACCCCTCGGAGGCGCGCCGCTGAACCGCTCACCGTAACACAGTTTCACACCTGAAGGCTTGGAGCTCCAGGAGAACTACTTCCCGGATGATAGGTATACCCATACGACTACTGATACCCGCACGCGTCGTGTCATGCTTCGGTCGTTTCGTGCTCCCGCATCCTGTTTGTCTCCGGGTGCAGATGAGTGCATTCCATGGCGCATCGTCGACGGACGGCTTCCATGTCAATCACATCGCGCGATGCTCCTTTCGCCAGAAAACGCACGTCTTGCAGTTTACTGAGGGAATAGGAGCAAGACGCATGGCTGGATGAGCACGACCACCTCGGATCGACACCAGGAGAATTCGGGTGGAGCTGGCTTCTACAGCTAGTAATATTCCGGTAAAAGGTAGCACGCCTCAACCAGCCCGAACCAACAGGATCAAAGAATGTCAGTCACACCTTCCCGATTATTCCTTCGGGTCCCAATAATGCTACGCCAAGAATCCCCCCCTCAAGAGGGATTTGCAAGGTGGTCCTGGCTGACGACAGCCGCCCGGCATACCAGAGGGCTCCCAGCTTCCGCTTTGGATGATCATCATCCGCCTCATGTGTCCGTGGCTAAACGGACCGAAACACAGTGCAGACAGGACACAGTGCGGATAGGACACAGTGCAACAGTGCAGATAGGACACAGTGCAGACTCTACAGTCACAGTGCAGATAGGACACAGTGCAGATAGGACACAGTGCAGATAGGACACAGTGCAGACTCTACAGTCACAGTGCAGATAGGACACAGTGCAGATAGGACACAGTGCAGACTCTACAGTCACAGTGCAGATAGGACACAGTGCAGATAGGACTCTACAGTCACAGTGCAGATAGGACACAGTGCAGATAGGACACAGTGCAGACTCTACAGTCACAGTGCAGATAGGACACAGTGCAGATAGGACACAGTGCAGACTCTACAGTCACAGTGCAGATAGGACACAGTGCAGATAGGACACAGTGCAGACTCTACAGTCACAGTGCAGATAGGACACAGTGCAACAGTGCAGATAGGACACAGTGCAGACTCTACAGTCACAGTGCAGATAGGACACAGTGCAACAGTGCAGATAGGACACAGTGCAGATAGGACACAGTGCAGACTCTACAGTCACAGTGCAGATAGGACACAGTGCAGATAGGACTCTACAGTCACAGTGCAGATAGGACACAGTGCAGATAGGACACAGTGCAGACTCTACAGTCACAGTGCAGATAGGACACAGTGCAGATAGGACACAGTGCAGACTCTACAGTCACAGTGCAGATAGGACACAGTGCAGATAGGACACAGTGCAGACTCTACAGTCACAGTGCAGATAGGACACAGTGCAGATAGGACACAGTGCAGACTCTACAGTCACAGTGCAGATAGGACACAGTGCAGACTCTACAGTCACAGTGCAGATAGGACACAGTGCAGATAGGACACAGTGCAGATAGGACACAGTGCAGACTCTACAGTCACAGTGCAGATAGGACACAGTGCAGATAGGACACAGTGCAGATAGGACACAGTGCACAGTGCAGATAGGACACAGTGCAGACTCTACAGTCACAGTGCAGATAGGACACAGTGCAGATAGGACACAGTGCAGACTCTACAGTCACAGTGCAGATAGGACACAGTGCAGATAGGACACAGTGCAGACTCTACAGTCACAGTGCAGATAGGACACAGTGCAGATAGGTCACAGTGCAGATAGGACACAGTGCAGACTCTACACACAGTGCAGATAGGACACAGTGCAGATAGGACACAGTGCAGACTCTACAGTCACAGTGCAGATAGGACACAGTGCAGACTCTACAGTCACAGTGCAGATAGGACACAGTGCAGATAGGACACAGTGCAGATAGGACACAGTGCAGATAGGACACAGTGCAGACACGACACAATGCAGATAGGACACAGTGCAGACACGACACAGTCACAGTGCAGATAGGACACAGTGCGGTGCCGAGCACGTCCCCTTTTTCTCCTATGTTTTTCCTCTACGCGCTAGAGGTCGCCCGCGATCTATGTTTTTCCTCTACGCGCTAGAGGTCGCCCGCGATTTTAGGCATTTTTTCATCTCGTCCCTCCCCTCCCGCCCTTTGTTAGAGCTTTTCGATTCGTGTTTGAGAACAAGTCTTTTCCCCCGGCGCGGAGCCCGCAAGTTCTTCTAGCGGGAGTTCAGTAGACCAGCGTGAAAAGGCAAGACCGAGAGTCAGAACAGAGAGCATCTATGTGGTATCGGAACGTAGGTGCGAAAACAAGTAAACCTTGTGCGCTAGCTTCGTTTAACCGTGATCTAACAATCAGGGGGTTTCCCAATATGGCTTTTATTTGTGGGAGAGAGAGAGCACGTACACGATGGAGTCCAGCCTCAGAAGGTGGTGTTGCAGCTGGAGTTAAAAAAGCGGGTGTCACACCCGCTCTTTGGGTGTGAATTTACACGCGTTTTTGGTTGCAGCACATCCGCTTTCCGGGTGTGACTCGGGCACACCGTCTTTAACTCCAGCTTCTGAGGCTGGACCTCACCGTGTCAACCCAGTGTTCGCTAAGGAAAAAAGCGGCCGATTTCAGCCGGAAAGAAAAACTGACCGGCTGATAATCAGCCGGCTGATTATTGGAAGGTCTGCCGATCAGACGGTTCTTGCGACAAGATCTTGATTCACAACTCTTGCCCGGTTCGTCGGTCAAGCTGATTCCGCTCCGCGGGCGGCATAGCCAAAGCTTTTGAAAAATCGGCTGTTTTTGCGCGGGTCTGCCGGTAGTGGAAAAAAAGGCTCGAAATTTAATCAGCCGGCAAGCCGGCTGATTATTGGAAGGTCTGCCGATCAGACGGTTCTTGCGACAAGATCTTGATTCACACCTTGCCCGGTTCGTCGGTCAAGCTGATTCCGCTCCGCGGGCGGCATAGCCTAAGCTTTTGAAAAATCGGCTGTTTTTGCGCGAGTCTGCCGGTAGTGGAAAAAAAGGCTCGAAATTTAGTCAGCCGGCAAGCCGGCTGATCGCGCGCACACAGTAAACCAAGTCAAAAGGTGGCTCCCTAGACTTAGTGGTCAAACGATTCGCATGCGAAAATAATTATCGCATTATCGCACAAAGTTATCGCATATAATCGGCGTGCGATAATATGCGATAGTCCATACCTACTGTATTAGCCCAGGTTTTAAGCGTGCGATAATGCGAATGAAAAATGCGATATTTGGCGCCAAACCCCCAAATGCGATAATATGCGATAATGCGCATCGTTTGACCACTATGCCTAGAGGGGCGTGGGCCCCGCCCACCTGCATGTGTGTTCTCCGAGTCTCGCCACCGCGTCGACCTTATCCGAGAGAGCCCGAGAAAACGGCTTCATGTTACGAAAGCTGCGAGCGCTCATTTTGTCAGCCTCCGCGTCACATCAGAGGTGCTAGACGCGGCAGCGCAATAGATTTTTTGTTTCGACGTAGACCTTAGAGCTCCCCAACCGGGGAGTGACAGTAGAAACCAAAGAAGTAGATATTTCTTTCCGCGCGTCCCCCCCCCCCCCCTTTCTCTTCGTACGCGTTCTTTCTTCGTTCGTCTAGTCCATGCGGGTTTGCCCTCCAATACATTGCGAAAGCTGAACAGACGCAGGCGTCGGTGTTTTTGGCGGCAGAAAGTTGGAATTCCTATAGCCCAAGCAAGAGGATTTCAAAAACCCAAACCGTAGCCACAAAAAACAGCCCGACTAGGACACAACCACACAGGGAACCCAAAAACATTCGGAAACCCCAGGAAAGTTTGATCCACACCGTGTGGGCTCATAAAATGCCCGCAAAATGTGTCGCCAAAGCGCCGGGACCCTAAAGGGACCCTAAAAGGACCCTAAAAGGACCCCAAAAGGACCCTAAAAGACCCCTGTTATTCCGAAAAAAGGGGGGCCCCCAGCAGCCCAAAACTAGAAACCTACCGCTCGGGAGACAAGACAGAATCACCTCCCACAACCGACGGTGGGCAAGTCCTTAAGCAGCGGAAGGCGAGCGAGGACCCGCAACATCAACATCGACTTCAGCAGCAAGTACTTCCCGCAGCCCGCTGTGCTGCAAGACCGCAAAGGGAAGTGGGGTGGCACCGTGCACATCACAGGACCGACACAAGCGTGTCTCCCCAGCACCCTACTCGACAAAATCGTTATTTCTTCCCTCATTGTTCAGCAATGCTTCTGGTGTCCCTTCTTTGACTGGATTACATGGTTTGAGCATCTACGTATTCTTAAACTCTTCGGTCGGGAAAGACGGCACCAACGCCGGCGAAGAAACAGCAATCGGACTCCGCGGCGGAGCCGGTAACGAAAAGGCGCAAAAGACGCATCGATGTGCAATCGAAGGCAACACGACCATCACCCAGGCGCTGAGAAGAAGCAGAAATCGACGCGCAACCGATGAACCTCGACGAGCAATTGAAGAAGAAGCGAAGCACCAAACGCGCGCCTGAGCGCGACAATCAAGACGAGCTGAAGAGGCGAAAACATGACATCACGCACCGCGCCTCCGACGTAACTACAAGTAGCACGGGGCAGGAGTCGGGCGACGACCAGATACTCCCCGAAGAGATGGTTTCTGCACGCTAACTCGTCTCTCTCTCTCTCTCTCTCTCTCTGTCTGGGTAAATAGCAAAAACTCCGGAAATGACGAGACACATAGGAAATGAGAGCGCGCTCGGAAATAAGTCGAAACGAAGAAACAACAGACAGTCACTACAACGGCACCATACTGAGAAGGGCCAACTGTACGTATTGATGGGTGGTTCCGGCTAGCGAAAATTGTAGGATTGGTGTGTGGATAATGGCTGAAACCACCAACGATCAATAACGCAGGTCCGCTCCGATACTCGTACCTCGTGTAACCACCATCTTTAAGTACATGCAGAGCACAAAGGATATCCTCCCATATTGCCAAAAGCCACCCGGAGGCTTGACACCTCCGGAGTTTCAAGCAAACTTTTTTACTCTACCCTCTCAACCCCCCCTCCTTACCCGAGCCTCTACGGTCAACCAGAGACTTTAAAATACCGACCTTCTAATCCACAAATAGCGCTAAAGTAAGGTGCCGTCGGGGAGGGGAAGGGTGATTGACACCAGCGCGATGCTGCCGCAAGACGATTCGCTGCCAGCCGCGGCTTGGGCGGGCGACGAGGCGCCGCGCGACGTCCGCCGGCGCCGCCCCCCGAAGCAGCCGGTCACCTCCCCCTTCGGCAGCAGCGACAGCTCGCTGCCGCACAAGCGCAACGTGAGCCCGCTGCCCAACCACCAGCGGCTCCCCGTCCGGTACATCGCGACACCCACCATCGAAGACACCTTGCCGTCCATCGGCACCAGCATGGGGGTCCCCGATTCGGCGCTCCAGTCCCTCCTGACGCCAAGCCAAGCCAACCGGCTGCCGCAACCCGACAACAGTCGGCGCTTGCCGTCCGGACCCAGGGTGAGCAGACCTGCCATTGCGACGACAAACGGGCCACGACATCCCCCACTGGGCCTCATCCCGCCGCCTCCTTCGCATTCCGACGACGAGGAACGTGACTCGGTTTACCGAAGGTACGGTCCCTACGGGAGTTCGCAGAAGTCCGGTCGTGTTGTGACCGCGTACGTTGCGGAGCACGGCAGCCCGCGTAGAAAGCGGGACATTGACATCGTGATCAATGTGACCAAACGCCCCGAATCAGAAGGGTGTGCGGAAGTTGAGGGGACGGAAGAGAGCGTCGACGAGTGGCACGACGAGCCGGGGTGGTACGGCAGCCGCCTGCCTCAGGCGGACACGTGGGCGGGCTGGCTGCTGGCGATGTGCCTGCTTGTGGCGGATTTTTTGTCCGACGCGATCCTGTTCGCGGTGCGCTGTGTGGCGGTGCCGCCGCCCCCGGACGCGGGCGCCGCGCAGAGGCAGCGGTCGCTCCCTTCGAGCGACCTGGCCGCGAAGCTTGCGGCGCACCGCCTGCGCGACGGGTTCTTCGGCCCCGGCGTCTGGCCAAGAGACATGTCACCTTTCCGGACCCACGTTTCGCCTGAAGCAACTGTCGCCGCCGGTCACTTGAAGAGGACGTGACTAACTGTACCGCAACCTCCTGGTGGTAGAGCCCGGTTGCGCAACACCCCACAACACCGACGCACGCAACATTGTGGTGTTGTGCGTTGTGTTGCCACAACCCTGCGTCGCTAATCCCTGCCGCGGGTCACTGGTGAAGAGGACTTGCCACATGTACTGTAGCTTTCGCAGCGCCACAGAACGCTTGTTGTATTGCCACAACCCTGGGTGCTGCCGCTGGACGAGGACTTGCGGACTTGAGGACTTGACGCATGTATTGCAGGGCTTGCAATCCTTGCCGCACGTCTTGTTGTATTGCCACAACCCTGGGTGCTGCCGCTGGACGAGGACTTGCGGACTTGAGGACTTGACGCATGTATTGCAGGGCTTGCAATCCTTGCCGCACGTCTTGTTGTATTGCCACAACCCTGGGTGCTGCCGCTGGACGAGGACTTGCGGACTTGAGGACTTGACGCATGTATTGCAGGGCTTGCAATCCTTGCCGCACGTCTTGTTGTATTGCCACAACCCTGGGTGCTGCCGCTGGACGAGGACTTGCGGACTTGAGGACTTGACGCATGTATTGCAGGGCTTGCAATCCTTGCCGCACGTCTTGTTGTATTGCCACAACCCTGGGTGCTGCCGCTGGACGAGGACTTGCGGACTTGAGGACTTGACGCATGTATTGCAGGGCTTGCAATCCTTGCCGCACGTCTTGTTGTATTGCCACAACCCTGGGTGCTGCCGCTGGACGAGGACTTGCGGACTTGAGGACTTGACGCATGTATTGCAGGGCTTGCAATCCTTGCCGCACGTCTTGTTGTATTGCCACAACCCTGGGTGCTGCCGCTGGACGAGGACTTGCGGACTTGAGGACTTGACGCATGTATTGCAGGGCTTGCAATCCTTGCCGCACGTCTTGTTGTATTGCCACAACCCTGGGTGCTGCCGCTGGACGAGGACTTGCGGACTTGAGGACTTGACGCATGTATTGCAGGGCTTGCAATCCTTGCCGCACGTCTTGTTGTATTGCCACAACCCTGGGTGCTGCCGCTGGACGAGGACTTGCGGACTTGAGGACTTGACGCATGTATTGCAGGGCTTGCAATCCTTGCCGCACGTCTTGTTGTATTGCCACAACCCTGGGTGCTGCCGCTGGACGAGGACTTGCGGACTTGAGGACTTGACGCATGTATTGCAGGGCTTGCAATCCTTGCCGCACGTCTTGTTGTATTGCCACAACCCTGGGTGCTGCCGCTGGACGAGGACTTGCGGACTTGAGGACTTGACGCATGTATTGCAGGGCTTGCAATCCTTGCCGCACGTCTTGTTGTATTGCCACAACCCTGGGTGCTGCCGCTGGACGAGGACTTGCGGACTTGAGGACTTGACGCATGTATTGCAGGGCTTGCAATCCTTGCCGCACGTCTTGTTGTATTGCCACAACCCTGGGTGCTGCCGCTGGACGAGGACTTGCGGACTTGAGGACTTGACGCATGTATTGCAGGGCTTGCAATCCTTGCCGCACGTCTTGTTGTATTGCCACAACCCTGGGTGCTGCCGCTGGACGAGGACTTGCGGACTTGCCACATGTACTGTAGCCCTCGCAGTGCCACAGAACGCTTGTTGTATTGCCACAACCCTGGGTGCTGCCGCTGGACGAGAACTTGCGGACTTGAGGACTTGACGCATGTATTGCAGGGCTTGCAATCCTTGCCGCACGTCTTGTTGTATTTGTTTGAACTTGTCCCTGTGGCTCTGCAGCGCAGAGCGGGGGCTTCTTTCTTTCTAACGATCTGGCAGGAAGGCTGGCACACCGCTTGGTGCTAGCTCGAAGGATGTCGCCTGGAGTCGCCGCCACTCCGTTTACAGTCTCACTGCGGGAATGCTGCTGCGCAGTCGTCAAGCCACCCAAGCACCAGGTGGTTGGGGGGGGGGGGTGTCGTTGGACGGGAAGAAAAAGGAGGCAGGTGGAAAGTGACCTTGTCCAGACAAGCTTATTTCCGTAAGTCCCCTGGACGGGTATTTTCATCTTGTTCCTACGCAATGTAAGTGATAGGTTTACCCTGGATGGCTAGATTCCTCTTCGTTCTTTCTTGCAGTCAGTTAACCAAGAAGTATCCCGCAGACTTTACGTCAGCGAACACAAAAGGCGCAGACAGACCAGTGAGCAGAATTCCCAGGCATCAGAAGTATCAACGCCTTCGACGGATTTTCAAGCCAACTTTCAACCCCTATAAGAGGAAATGTCCGGACAGGTGTTTCACAACGGTTCCAAATCTCCCGCGTCGATTGACTTCTCAACGTTCCAACCCTCTCCCGTGTCGATTTACTTCTCATGATGTCCAATGTTTTGATGATAATTCTTGTACAAAAAAAAGGAAAAAAAGACATAAATCTTCCAAACCTTCCCGTTTCTGTTTTAAACGCACCCGCTTCGCACATGAGGACGACCGGCTCTGAAGAGGCCCGCGCCGCAAAGCGGCGCGGGCGGCACGGAGTGCCAAGCAACGTAGGAAGGAAGACGAGGTGATTCAGATGGCACAGCAGGACGCCCAAGCCGAAGCCGACGGACCACAGAGGCGAAAGGCAGAACACGAGCTCGTCCGTCGCTATCTCTTGAGCGTCTGACGATGGCATGCGTGACATTGCAGTGCCGAAAGGTGAGATTAACCTCCGTCTTCAACCGCCAGGGAGATCGAACCCACAAAAAGAAACTTGACATCATCAAGGACAGGGTGTCTGCCAAGCGCTTGTCGAACAGCCCTATCGCCTGGAACTGCCCCGCAGGGAATGCCAAAAGGCTCGAGTATAAGCTGCGCTAAATTGCAAAGGTAGCTAATACGGGATAATGGTACCCGAGCCCCTCGACAACCTGCTTCCACAAGTCAGTCCGAACTTCCTCGTCCCCTGCTGCACTGCCTGGCTACATCCTTTTTTCAGACGAATATGCTTCTTATCGTTCGATATTTGATCATCCTGCTATCACCTGCATCGAAGTGCCTGCCGCTGTTTATCACAGTGAATCCCGGTCCACCACGGTCTATCAGGTCCATCCCGAGTCCCTAGCGCTGCATCGAATTGCCCGGTGCTGTATTCTTCGGTCGATCACGGTCTATCAAGAGGGGATGGACCGGCTCAGAACAGGAAAGGCAGGCGTGATCGGTACGAGGAGCGGCAATCGCGGATAAGGCAACGAGTACAGAGCAGTAAAGCAGCCCGCGTCGCAGGTGGCACAAACCGAAGAAACCCGTGCGGCAGCGAGTGGAGACGAGGTGATGCAAGACGAAGGGGAAGCGCGAAGCGACCAGCCCGGACGGACCAGCAAAACGCAAGACCAGGCGACCAAGAGAAGGAGGGGGACGCGACCCAGAGACCCGGGCTCAGTAGCCTGGAACGGAACTAGTGTGATGGACCTTTCTTTCAGAGGGGCTCACGCACTCAAAGTTCGACCTATTCGCACCCGCTTCGCAGGGGCCGAACCGCAAGCATTTGCGGACGACAGACGCGGCTGCACCAACGGAAGATGCAACCGAGCGCAACGTGCAAGTACCGCGGAAAGGGAGACGAGGACCACCTACACATGTGGTGGCGATGTGGAGAGTGGGACGCCATACGAACGACGTAATGCTGTAACCGCGCTAGAATGGCAGGAATGGCCGAAGTGTATGTCCGTTTGCGGGATCAAACCGAAGAGAGAGAGAAGAGGTGAAGGAGCAGGGGCATGGGTCTGCAGGGGCTTGACGCGCCAACTTGTCAACAGTGTGCAGGGCATGATGGTCCAGATCACCCTGGAGAGGCAGAGGAGGGACAATAAGCCGGTGCAGCGGGAAAACGACGAACGTCCTCTGCGTCTTCCGTCCCAACCGCCTTCTGTCCGCGTCGCGGCAGGTCCATTCCGGATTCGACTTACGGCGAGTTCTATGAACGTCACCGCCATCTCTTCCTCGCTCTTGGCCCAACTCTTCCTCGCTCTTGGCCCAACTCTTCCTCGCTCTTGGCCCAACTCTTCCTCGCTCTTGGCCTAACTCTTCCTCGCTCTTGGCCCAACTCTTCCTCGCTCTTGGCCCAACTCTTCCTCGCTCTTGGCCCAACTCTTCCTCGCTCTTGGCCCAACTCTTCCTCGCTCTTGGCCCAACTCTTCCTCGCTCTTGGCCCAACTCTTCCTCGCTCTTGGCCCAACTCTTCCTCGCTCTTGGCCCAACTCTTCCTCGCTCTTGGCCCAACTCTTCCTCGCTCTTGGCCCAACTCTTCCTCGCTCTTGGCCCAACTCTTCCTCGCTCTTGGCCCAACTCTTCCTCGCTCTTGGCCCAACTCTTCCTCGCTCTTGGCCCAACTCTTCCTCGCTCTTGGCCCAACTCTTCCTCGCTCTTGGCCCAACTCTTCCTCGCTCTTGGCCCAACTCTTCCTCGCTCTTGGCCCAACTCTTCCTCGCTCTTGGCCCAACTCTTCCTCGCTCTTGGCCCAACTCTTCCTCGCTCTTGGCCCAACTCTTCCTCGCTCTTGGCCCAACTCTTCCTCGCTCTTGGCCCAACGCAGACTCGCCAGCCAATGCGTCAGCGCTATGTATAGCGCCCTTCCATGCTTCCAGTTTTTAGGCATGTATTCCGCCAGTGAATTCTGGATCACTTCCGTCTCCTGCGGCGCCCACTCCCAAGGATATGCAAGCCCGCAGGCCAGAAGGGGAAGCGCATGGAGGAGCTGCGCTCGCGGGAAAAATGAGGACGCTGTTGGGGATGCTCAAGACGCTCCAAGGAAGCCACGATGGGGAGCTTTTGCCGGCCAGAAAGAAATCAATAGGTTGGCTTCGGCGGCTCGGCGCGTCAGGACGGTGGACGGAGGGTCTGGAGAGGCGCTGTATCCTGGGCAGAGATACCCTGCAAGCGCTGCGAGGGCTCGAGGTGTCGGCAGGAGAGTACACGAAGGCAGAACACGGAAAGGTACAAGCAGAGCGCATGGAAGACGGGGAGAGACTAGGAAAATTTGATTTCAAAAAGTGGTACCCATCGGACGAGGAAAGGGGGCGACGGGCCCAGAAACAGTGGTTCACCTTAGCGGAACAGGAGAATCAGGCGGGACGAGGAGGGAGGAGCTCGAAGAGGAACAACACCCAAGGGCAAGGAAGTGTCACGAGGGGCGCCGGAGGCAGAGGGCGCGAGCCAGGATACGAAGGCGGAACAGCGCACACGAGGTCGAGCGGCTCTGAAGAGGCCCGCGCCGCAAGCGGCGCGGGCAGCACGGAGTGCCAAGCAACGTAAGAAGGAAGACGAGGAGATTCAGGTAGCACAGCAGGACGCCCGA
Source organism: Diplonema papillatum (assembly GCA_030068145.1). Taxonomy (NCBI): domain Eukaryota; phylum Euglenozoa; class Diplonemea; order Diplonemida; family Diplonemidae; genus Diplonema; species Diplonema papillatum. The sequence continues at coordinate 61,598 of JAPJBO010000986.1, forward strand.
GCTGAGGCGGCCGACGGACCACAGAGGCGAAAGGCAGAACAGGAAAGGCAGGCGCGGTCGGTACGAGAAGCGACAATCGCGGATAAGGCAACGAGTACAGAGCAGCCGTCGCGCAGAAAAGCAGTTTAGCGGCCCGCGTCGCAGGTGGCACAAACCGTAGAAGCCCGTGCGGCAGGGAGTGGAGACGAGGTGATGCAAGACGAAAAGGAAGCGCGAAGCGACCAGCCCAGACGGGCCAACAAGACGCAAGACCAGGCGACCAAGAGAAGGAGGGGGACGCGACCCAGAGACCCGGGCTAAATAGCTTGGAACTAGTGTGATGGACCTTTCTTCGGAGGGGCTCACGCACTCAAAGATCGACTTATATGCACCCGCTTCGCAGGAAATGCTCCAGTTGTGACCTACAAAATGAGGAGAACTTGGTAGCATCCCAAGTAGTCGTGGGGTTTCGCGCGGGGGTGTAGCGTTGCACGACAGGTTTTGGAGAATGCGTCACGTACGGGTTGCTTGTCACGACGCAAGCAACATAGGTACGGTACCACCTTGGCCACCACACTTGCCGTACGCATCGGGTACGTTACCCGCGACAACCCGCGCCTTTTCGGGCACTTCCCCTAAGGGCAATGGTCGCCGATCCGGCTCGGTAGCTGACGACCCCTCCGCGCGTGATGTAATCGCAAAGGCAGCACAGCTTCGCGGGTTTGACGGGTCGGGTGCAGATGAAGAAAGAAGGAAGAAAAAGGCTGCACCTGGTCCGGGAACGTGACGGTCAACCACAGTTTGTAAAGCTTGCAGCACAGTGCGACAACCCGTCCGCTCTGCCCTGTGGCTGACCGTCTCGACGAGCTTGTGTTCAGCGCAAGCGCCAAGCCCCAAGGTGCGCCTTGATGCTTCAGTTTGGAAAATCGTAGCCACTTGACCCGTAGGCCCGTGGCTCTGCAGTACGCCGAACACGTGCAGCTTGGCTCCCGTGTAGCAGGCTTTCCCTGGTACCATTTAACAGTCGGCCCCTGACAACGAAATACTCGACGTAGCTGGTTTGACTCCGAATGGAAGGAAGTTAGAGGGGCAAATACAACCCTGATTTGTTCTTCGCTTACACCACCATGTGTCGTTTTCTCACTCAGGACTTTGACCTGTTGTGTTTGTGTGATTTGTCGTGTAGGGGTAGACCCGCATGACCTCACGTCCGTTCAACACGTGGTTCGGTAGTTACAAGCACTTTGGGATCCCTTCGGTTCTTTGTCTGGTAGCTATTGTGAGCATTTCCTTCCAAGCTGGCGTTTATGCAGTAGTAGTTAGTAGTATGTGTCGTCTGCCGAAGCAGCCGGAGACAGCAGGCGCAGGGGGCAGCTCTTGCTTTCCTTTTCTCTTCTCCATGCCCCGGCATCCCGACTGTCCAATCACTGTCGAGAAAGTTTGCGCCTATTGCGATGAGGTAGTTGACCAGGCCCCCACGAAGCCTTATACACAACACGGCTACAACACGGGGATGCAGCCCTGCTTAGGTGTGCACTCAGCCATCAGGTCATTGGCTGCTATGCACCCCCCGCCCGGTCGATTTGCCACTTTTGTGGCCCTCTATTCGCCGGACGGTGCTGTCAGCACTTGTTCCGCGTCGCATCAAGTACATGATGCTGGCGGTTGGGGGATCGGCGACCGCGACTCAATTAAGGTGCGATCTACAGTGTCGCCACGTGAAGGCTCCCCATGACACCTAAGGCGCTTCTAAAAAAAAATACTCGAGGGGCTGCCTTGTGCTTACTTCGAAGGAGGCTAGAGGGGGAGAAACAATACAACTACAAAATGGGTCTTTTTTGTTGAGCGCTTACGCCCGCCACTGAACCCAGATTCACCTGTGTTTCGTGTGGGCTACAGCACATTTACCTCCTTTGATCTTTTGCAACTGGCAGCCTCCTCAAGTATTTCCTACAAAGCAGGTGCCAGTGATTTATATATGGGTCTGGGGCTCGGGGCCACCCCGAGCGCGAAAAAAAAAAATTGAATTAATTTTGGGCTGGGGGTTGGGGTAGGGCCGGGCACTACCAACCGGGATCAGCGGGGGTGAGCCACAGGGGAGGGACGAAGCCATGGCGAAGCCATGGCGAAAGCCATGACGGAGCCATGGCGAAGCCATGGGGGCAGGAAGAGTAAAAAGGAGGCGGGGAAAGAGGAGGCAGGAGGGGAGGGCCAAAGGGGGTGGTGGGAGGCGAGACGTTGACTACCAAGTCTAACTAAATTTGGATCCAAAATTGAACGTTGACTACCAATTCTAATTAAATTTGGATTCAAAATTGGACGTTGACTACCAATTCTAATTAAATTTGGATTCAAAATTGGACGTTGACTACCAATTCTAATTAAATCTGGATCCAAAATTGAACGTTGACTACCAATTCTAATTAAATTTGGATTCAAAATTGGACGTTAGCTACCAATTCTAATTAAATCTGGATCCAAAATTGAACGTTGACTACCAATTCTAATTAAATTTGGGATCGGAAATTGGACGTTGACTACCAATTCTAATTAAATTTGGGATCGGAAATTGGACGTTGACTACCAATTCTAATTAAATTTGGATCCAAAATTGAACGTTGACTACCAATTCTAATTAAATTTGGGATCGGAAATTGGACGTTGACTACCAATTCTAATTAAATTTGGGATCGGAAATTGGACGTTGACTACCAATTCTAATTAAATCTGGATCCAAAATTGAACGTTGACTACCTATTCTAATTAAATTTGGAATTCGAAATTGGACGTTGACTACCAGTTCTAATTACATTTGGGGTTCGGCATCAGACGTTGACTACCGGTTCTAATTGAATTTGGAATCAATACTGGTGCGGAAATTCTTCGCTGTATCGTACCGTGCGCTGGGGGGCGCTGCCCCCCAGACCCCCCCTCTCTTACAAATTAGCTTAACCATTTTGTCTGATTCTTATTACCAACACTGAGGTTGGGTTGTGTTGGGCTGGGCTGGCATGGTAGTGTTTGACTACCAATTCTAATTAATTTTGGATCCCACGCAGGACCCCGAGGGCGAAAAGGACTTTTCTACAGAGGAGGAAAAGCTATATAAACCCCTGGCAGGTGCTTATACAAAAAAAAAAAACAGAACGCAATCAAAGAAACTGCGCCCATATAGCATCTCTCTTGGAAGGAAAGGAATTGCCGCCTTTGGAACCGCACCCAACAAATCTTGCAGGAAGGGGAGAAGAAAACACAAAAAAAAAAAAAAAAACAATAGTCCGAAAAGGAAAAAAACAAAGGAAATCAACACAAAGTAGAGTCTCTCCTACCCCCGGACAGCCTCACCGGCGCAAACAACCCCAAGCGATTGCAGCAGGGGGCAGAACAAAAAAAGGTAATACAAAAAAAAAAAAAAGACGAGGGAATCTTCCCCGTACACACACCCGCGCACGCCACTCGTACCCACCTGGTGAAATACAGTACGAACCGAGAGAACAGGCGGAGTCGAACGGAGTGAGTAACCTTTGTTCTTTCTTCGAAAAAAAAAAAGGTAGCAAAAAAAGTTCGCCCTTCAGTTTCCCACCCCTCCCTTAATTGTTTCTATCCCAGTCGTCGCACCGACGATCCCACACCCAGCGATGGAGGAGGAGACGCTCGCAGGCCTGTTGGACAGCCTTGACCTCGAAACCGTTTTGGTATGTTTAGTTGGCATCGGAAAAAAGACAGAAGCTTGGACGATCCGAATAGGTCCAGACGTCTCAACCATAAACCCCAGTGAAGGAGCAATGATTAAGATTTGAACGCATCTCCAACTCTTACCACTCATCGGTTTCAGGGACTTTTAACCCTCTTTTCAAAGTTCTTTGCATCTTTCCATCACTGTACTTGTTCGCTATCGGCCTCCGGGAGATATTTAGCCTTAGCAGAGGGATACCTGCCGATTAGCTCAGCATTCCCAAACTGAGCGACTCGTGCTAGCAAGGAGTGCACCTTTGAACCAGTTCACGTTCGTTGTTCGATTCCTTTGGAATCCTGTGCCCAACACCTTCCTAGTGAGTGGTTCGTTACGCGCTTAGCATTCCCACGGTGAATCGACAATCTTCCGGAAACGGCACAATATTTGCAGCTCTGAATGTAGCTTAATAAGTATGTAAATGAAGGGAGAACCGTGTTGCAGCCTTCTCGGGACTTTCGCCAGCCCGAATGGACTCGACTAGCGTTGGTGTGGTGCAAGTTTGTTCTTCTCAAAAAAAAAGTGTCGAAGCTCAACCTTCACGTTCGGTGGGAAAGCGTTCTCGGAGCCTTCTCTGATGGTTCGAAATTCCAGTCAGCTGCCTGCGGCGGCGTTTCTTTTGATTCGCGCTCAAAGTTTGTTGTTTGTGTGTTGGCCAGCACGAGAGGCGCACGCAAGCGTCTACCGATTGACTCACAGTCTGCTGGTTGAGGGACAGACGGGTGCTCGGCATTCGACATCAAAGTGCAGTGCCACAGTGCTCAGGTAGAAGAAGAGAGCGCAAGCAATTGACTTCCGACGATGGACGTCACTCACTTGCAACCAAGCCTCTCAGGCACGTGAAATGGCCTACGAGGGGCAAGGTGAAGGTTGAATTCCGACACCTATGAAGAACGAACTTGCAACCAACGCTAGTCGAGCGTTGCAGAAAGATGCTTCTATTCCGGCTGGCGAAAGTATCATCACGAGAATGCAACACGGTTCTCCCTTCATTTACGTATACCTCGCAGGCACGTGACATAGCCTGCGGGGGCAAGGTGAAGGTTGAGCTCCGACACCTGTGAAGAACAAACTCGCAACCAACGCTAGTCGAGCGAGATGCTTCTATTCGGGCTGGCGAAAGTATCATCACGAGAATGCAACACGGTTCTCCCTTCATTTACATATACCTCGCAGGCACGTGAAATAGCCTGCGGAAGGCAAGGTGAAGGTTGAGCTCCGACGCTGTTGAAGAGTAAACTTCATTGGGTGTACGCCAAGCTTAGAAAAATAGAATAGGCTTGAACTCGGTGTCGTGTGGCAAGTACGGAAATGACTCGACGCAGTAGGAAATGAGGTCAGACTCATTGCGTCCTTGCATGGCAGTGTCCGGTGGAGTTCCCGTACAGAGCAGACACGTGATCATTGCAGCAGTGGGACACAGGCTTTCAGAGTAGGACGCGCTAAAATAAGTCGAATAGTCGGCAATATGCACCAAAGATGCACGCACAAGTACACGTCCTGCCACTACAGCAGATACGATACGCACACTAGCGTACTATACCTTAAAGGAACCTTTTACGACAAAGGTCACACGGAGACTATAAAACCCCGGATCCCGAAGTGAACTTGCACTCTAAAAAAACTTGTAAGACGTGGGGAACCCAAGAACACTCCCCTAGCCTGGCGAGATCTTGGTGTCGGTCACAAATTGTTTCAAACCTGACTTGCCAAAGTAGGCAAGTAAAGTGTACACGAAAGAAGCCATGCATGCCCCCCCAAACCCACCCAGTACGTATTAGCTTTAAAAGAACCCATTCGACTAAGGTCACCCGGAGACTCTAACATCCCGGTTTCTCAAGCGAAGAGCGGACGGGGTTGTGGCGCTGCGCCGCCTCCGACTCAAGCTTTGCAAGCTGTGGTTGACTTTCCTGGACCAGGAGGAGCGGCCTTTTTCTTTTTCTGTTTCTTTTTCTTCTTCTTTTCCGCTTTACTTTGATCATAGGTGTCACGGCAAGTTTTGGCAGCCGCAGCTTAACAAAGCTCAGGTCAGTGCATGTTAATCCGTGTGGTTCGTGTACTTAAAAGAACTCAATGCTTAGCAAAATTTGACGTGGGCGGCTTGAGATCTGAATGACACCTCAACACAAAAAACAAGTTGTCGACAACTAACAAGTAAAAGAATAAAACAAAACTACGCATTTCTTCTTCACCGCGGTGTTGTGTGCACCTCGTTCTTCGTCCAGATTCTCTCCGAGTCGGCACAAGTGCCTTTGATCTCTGGTCTGCGTCTACTCGTGCCAATAATTTACCAGCACGCAGTATCGAGTGGGGGTTGAATTTGAAATGGGCTGTTGCCTCCAGGATTGTGCAGTGTTTATTGTGAAACAGACTGAGAGAAGTGCAAACTTTCTCCACCTGTACCGTACTCGTGAACGCAGACCACGCGCCATAACTCTAAAAAACTCGCTTGAACAATCCACCCAGGAGCAGAGCAAGCCGGCGGCGGAGACACCGGCTAACCCACCCGCCCCGCCCCGGGAGCACGTCCGCAGCAAATCGCCTGATGCCGCCCCAAAAAATGCGCCGTTCACAAACTTCACGTTCGACGGCGACGCAGGCGGGTATGGCCTTCCTTTCGTCCTGCCCCAATCGGCCGAAAGAGTCGCGGCGGGCTTTTTGCCCTAGTTTCACATTCTTTTTTTTTTTTGCATAAGCACCCGCTTTGTAGGAAATGCTTGAGGAGAATGCCAGTTGCGGTAGATCAAAGGAGGTAAATGTGCTGTAGCCCACACGAAACACAGGTAAATCTGGGTTTAGTGGCGGGCGTAAGCGTTCGACAAAAAAGACCCACTTTGTACATAGTTGGCAAGCAACGACGACTTTGCTTCATTTTGCTCAGGTTTTTTGCTTCTGATTACGAGCAAACGATAGCAAATTTAAGCAAAGAAAAGCAAAGTAGGCATCATGCACGAGGGACTGACAGGCCTTGCCAACAGAAGAAGCATGCGACGACGGCAGGAAAAGGTGAACCTGCGGAAACGGAAAGCACGACAGTCGTGCAGGGTGACAAGAATGGTGCCGTTGCAGAAGTTAAAGAGCCAAAGGAGGGTGGCACCGGGTGGCACCCCCCCCTCATTCGTACCGTGTTCCCGAAACCGAAGGAGAAGGACAATCGAAACCGCCATCATGACACCCGAAAAGCTGAAGAACGACTCGATGTGATCAAGGTCCTGACTCTCGCAGACCTTGGGTCTATGAGGGCAGGGGGCGCTAGACATGAACAAGGGCACTCGTTCCTCTACTGTCCGGTGGATCACGTTCACGCAATGCTACATCCCACGTGATGACTGACACTCACAAAGAACAATGGGCAGTAGATGCATGTCAACGTCCTGACGAGGTAGGAGCTTGGCCGGTCTCGACAAGAGGCCACACATATCGAACCAGCAGGCGTTCGAAGTCGTGATGTGCGACCACGAGGCTGCCATACAAGAGCAGACGGCGAGTAAGGCCGGCGACAAGGTGCGAGCCGTACCGCAGGCAGGACTTAGGAAGAAATCTATTACGAATGCAAATTGAAGTAGGATTGGATGATCCTAATGCTTTTATGCTTCTTCGAGAGATGGAATATTGTCTTAATTAATTTTTCACAATCATACCGTGTTCGGAAAAATGTTGGACCGGAAAAAAGTCCAAATATTTTTCAGACCCCCGAAAAGTCCACAGTTTTTCCGGTCCAAACATTTTCCCGCCAAAACTAGCCCAAGGAGTAGAGTAGAACGTGGAAAAAGGGCGGTCGTTGCAGATGATGGTTTTTGAGACTGAACAGTGACCATACCCTATGAAAGGCAGGCATACAGCGATCTAATCAGTGAGCACAGCGATGCGGAGTGAAGGTCCCAAGAACTAATCGTCGTTCGCCAACTGTCAGCAACGCAAGCACCGCATAAATTTACGTCGCAATGTGCACAACGACGAGTCTCGACCGTGTTCCGGATTGCTGTGTCGCAGCCGCTGCAGTGCAGTCCCTGCTTGGGCTTAACAACGCGACACATAGCCCGTTTGCATCCTTCTTCGGTGCATTCCAACTTTGCGGTGAGAGAAGAGGTAACACGAACATTGTCGTCGCTGTTTGCATCAGTGGTGCTCTCGTCCTCCGTCTCCTCGTCGTACGCCATCTGATCGCTACTGTCGCTATCGCCCCCACCTTCGATCTGCAGAACGCGGAAAATTTCTGCGACGTCATGGTCACTAACCTTCTGCGATTTTATCTTCACAAGAGGACTCGTTTGAAAGTCGCGTACCAACTCGCTTTGATCAGTGTCTTCGCCACCTTCAAAGTTTTCCACACTGTTGTCGTAGCGAGGTTCAAGAAGCGACTCGTATATCGCAACTGGCGATCGATCAGCTGGCTGGTTATCCATATCAAGGTCGACGCCTACGTCAGAGTGTGCACTGACTATTTCCGCTGTGTCCGGATCAAATGGTGGTGCGGGGCCACTTTCCATTGTTTCGACAGCAGCCAGAGGTGCATCGTGCTCTACGATCTCCACATCGGCACCTAAAACCGGATCGGCGTTGTCAACTACGATGACCTCGTCGACTACAATGACCTCAACAACAGAAAGAGGCGCGTCATTTTAAACAGTGTGAACTGGGCGACCCTCAAACTGAGAAGCAGCCACAAGGCAAGCAATGGCAACGCAGGCGGACACTGCTCCGTTGCGTGTCGAGACGAAAAGCTGCGGGAAAAGAAAGCGGAAGCCTTTCTTAATCGTCTGCGGTGTGATCAAATCATAGGCCTCCAGCAGCCATTTGAGAATAAGCGGCCGTCCGTGTATCGACAGATCCCAAAGCCCCGTGTGCACGTTGGCGACGGCGGCGTTCCCTACGGAGTGCCAAGGAAAGTTGCCCTGAGCACCACTCAGTGAACTTCTCGCGCAGTCTGGCTTTCAGTGGCCTGTGAACTGTCAAGTCCATGGGCTGCAGGACAGACGTCCAGCCACCGGGAATATAGTACGTCTTGAAGTGGGCTTCTTCCAAGAGCTGCTGGACTTCTTCACCCGTCTGTCCCGTGAACCGGTCCAAGAGCAACAAGAACTTCTGCGACTGCGGCAATCTCAGCTCAGAGATCCGACGAAGGCGGAACGGCTTCAGAACATTGTCGATGTAGGCACGCGTGGTATCAACATTGGCCCATTTGTTCGGCATTTGAGTTAGATGGAATCCTTTGGTGTCCTCTACATTGGGTAGCACGCGACTTGTTTTCCCAGCGAATATCACCTGGTACGGGATACGTGTACCGTCGGCTGCTCCAGTAACAGCTGTGATGCAGCGCTTGTCTCCCATGTATCCAATTCGCACGTCATGCGAGCCTTTTGGAGCGAGAGTCGTGTTCGGGCTTGGCATGAACAGCACTGCTGTGTGGTCACAGTTCAGCTTGCCGTATGTCGTATTCGTCCATGATTCTGTACACGTCCGAACGCATCTGCTCGTTCTTGTTTTCTGTCTGTGTATTGTCCAGAATCCTGCTGGTAGTGGGTCGCCGACGCACGCAGTTGTGCTGTTGACACCACATCCGAGCCCACTCAGTGCCAAGCTCCTCTTCAGTCACCCGAAGCTCGGTTGTTCGAGCTACTGTCTTTGCGAGGAGGCTGACCAAAGAGTATGTTATGGCCACACCTTGCAAGCGCCTGCGTTCGACCAACTCCAATAGAATGGCCCTTTCTTTCGCTATTTTTGCAAAATAACACGAAAACCCTCTAGGCAAAACCCCGTTTTCACATTTCTTCCCCAAGCAAGGCGGGCGCCCTCTCTTTGGCTTTTCTTCGTCTACCTCGGTTGGAGACTCTGGCGTAGCTCCAAGAGCGCCCAGGATGCTGTTCTTTGCGGCATGCAACCGACGCGCCCGTCCAGCTGTCGCATTTCACGCCTTTTTCTTCCCACGGCCGTTCCACTTCTGCAGTGCATTCGCGGGCCAAGCGTCACCACAAGCGCACCAAACTCCAGGAGTTCTTTTTCACTCCATGTAGCGTACTTCCCGTGCTTCCTTGTAGGGCTCATCTTTCGGTGCCTGCGCGTCTTCCATTTCAATCAGCCTTTTGAGTTAAATGTATCAACCTCCCACCCAGCTGGTATGAGCAAACATGTGTCGTCAAAGTCGTTTTCCCCCCGGAAACAACATGTTACAACAGACAGTACGGGTGCCCTCGTTGTATGTTCCGAAGTGCGGCCGCAATACTTGTATACTCATCAAATTCGAGGAACACCGGTGCACCTTGACGATGAAACGAGTGGCAAAGGTTGCCTGGGTCTGACTTCAAAATCAGGGGTCTTTACAAACCCGGTGTCCCGGTGTCAGACACCGGGAAAGCCCGGTTTTTTTGCGACAACCAATTTCTGCTTCCCTGGAGACAGTATTTGTTACAGCTAAAAAGAACGTTGGCAGCGGTTTAACCAAATCACATACAGGTTAAATCGCACAAACAAAAAAAAAAAAAAAAAAATTCTGTTGGTCACTGTGTAGGCTGGAAGTTTTCTCGTGGAAATTACCGGACAAAAGAAATTTCCGCCACTAGTTTCCACGAGAACATTTCCATCAGGTTTCCGCCACGAGAGAAGTTTCCGACAGTAGCTTCCGCCACGAGAAAATTTCCATCAGTTTTCTGCAGTGAGAAAATTTTCCACCACCAGTTTCCCTTCCCACAAAAAGAAAATTCCGTGGTGGAAATTTTTCTCACGACAGAAAACTGATGGAAATATTCTCGTGGCGGAAACTACTGACGGAAATTTCGCTCGTGACGGAAACCGATGATGGAAACGTTCTCGTGAAAACTACTGGCGGAAATTTGTTTCGTGGGAAACTGGTGGTGGAAATTTCTCTCGTGACAGAAAACTGGTGGAAGTTTTCTCGAGGCGAAAGCTACTGGCGGAAATTTCTCTCATGGTGGAAACCTGGTGGAAATGTTCGTGGAAACTACTGGTGGAAATTTCTTTGTGGAATACTGTTGGTGGAAACTTTCTCATGGCAGAAACCACCGGCGGAAATTTCTTTAAGAAACACAAAACCGCCACAAGAAGAGTTGCTGGGTCGGCGTTCCGGAATTTAACGCTGGTTCAATCGTGCACCAGAGGCGGCACACGCACGCAGAAGCCAAAAGGTGGCTCACCACCACAAATATATAGCTGCGCCGGCAGGTCTACCCCCACCCGAAGCGTCAACACAGCCTACTGTGCGGGTCGGGGCTACAGTAGGGACTCACCGCTGAATGCCGTGTGATTCCCAAAACCCCGGTTTAGAGCGTAGATTTTCGTCCTGCTGCCCAAGTGTTGGATTTTTTTTTTTTTGACCTCCCACCGGGTTTTTGGCTGACACCGGGTTTTCCGCTCCAACCCCCAAACTTTTAAAGACCCCTGTTCAAAATACCAGGGGACTTTAAAAACCCGGTGTCCCGGTGTCAGACACCGGGAAAACCCGGTGTGTCAAAAAAAGAGGAAAAAAAAAAAAAGTCAGAAAATTTCTGGGAATTTTTTTTTTCCAGATTTCTGTTTTGTCACTGTGTAGGCTGGAAATTTTCTCGTGGAAACTACCGGCGGAAATTTCTTTCGTGGGAAGGGAAACTGGGTGGTGGAAAATTTTCTCACGACAGAAAACTGATGGAAATTTTTTCGTGGAAACTACTGGCGGAAATTTCTTTTGTGGAATACTGTTGGTAGAAATTTTCTCTCACTACAGAATAGTGATGGAAATTTTCTCTCACGACAGAAAAGTGATGGAAATTTTCTCATGGCAGAAACCACCGGCGGAAATTTCTTTCACGGGAAGCTTGGCGGAAAACTTTTCTAACAGAAATTTTTGGTGGAAATGTTTTCTAAAGGAACCCATTGGTGGAAATTTCTCGTCGCAGAAACCTGATGGAAAAAATCTTCTCAGAGCAGAAATCACCGGCGGAAATTTCTTTCACGGAAAACTGTTTTGCGATCTTCGTACTTAGCTGGCTGGCCAGAAAGGCGCCAAAAATTTTCCGCGCCTGCGGCGCAGGTATTTATCTTGGCTGAGTATCTTTTGTAATGGGGCTACCGCATTATTTGCTCTTTCTGTTCACAGTGTTCCACCGTGGACGAAAACCTGCTGCAGCCGGTGAACAACCAACAAGTTCCCGTCCATCTGTTTAGCTGTAAGTGCGACCGTCAAAATTTCCGCGCCTGCGGCGCAGGTTTAATTGACATGTCAGCCAACCTAGTTGTGACGAGCCACCCTACTGCCCATCTGCTTTGATCCGTAAGTGCGACCGTTTAAAAGTTTCCGCGCCTGCGGCGCAGGGCTCCTTTAAGAAACACAAAACCGCCACAAGAAGAGTTGCTGGATCGGTCTTCGCCAAAAGGTGGCTCACCACCACAAAATATATCGCTGCGCGGGCAGGTCTCCCCCCACCCGAAGCGTCAAGACAGCCTACTGTGCGGGTCGGGGCTACAGTAGGGTCACCGCTGAATGCCGTGTGATTCCCCAAAACCCCGGTTTAGAGCGCAGATTTTCGTCCCAAGGCATCCCTGCTGCCCAAATGTTGGAAAAAAAAAAAATTGACCTCACACCGGGTTTTTGGCTGACACCGGGTTTTCCGCCCCAACCCCCAAACTTTTAAAGACCCCTGCAAAATACCACCACCAAAAAAAAAAAAAACGAAACTCCCAAACTTGGTCTGAGCGGAAAAAAGTCCAAAATTTTCAGAACCTTCGAAAAGTCTAAATTTTTTCCGGTCCAAACATTTTCCCGGTCCAATATTTTTCTGAACACGGTATGATACAGAAAGAAGTTGTCGACAACGAAATAAGAAGAACCCGTGGAAAAAAGAAAGAAATAGACCAAGGCTCCGCATTCCCGCGAAGAAGACTTGATGCTAGCATCAAACATGCACGAGAGGCAAATTTTGCCTGAACACGAAACTAAAGATTTCCCCCCGGCTATTCAAGCGAACTCTTTAAACTGAACTTTTACTGACCCAGGTTCCTGCCGAAGTCGAAAACGGCGCCCGCGATGCCGGTGCCCGAGTACCTGATGTGTCGTGCGACACGAACGAGGAGTGGCTAGCGGAGCTGCCGATGATGACGACCGCGCCCACGCGTCGAGCCTCAGCTCGATGGCGCAGCTGCAGGCGGAGCTCAGCAACCACCTGCCGCAGGAGCTGATAGCCAGCCTGACCGGGCTCAGGTTCCTGCCGGAAGAACCCCCAGCATATAAAGATATTTCCTGTTGCCGAAAGTCACTTAGAGACGTGTAGCCCCCCCGCCGCCCGGAGTTTCAAGCGAACTTTCACTCTAAAGCAACCGTGTTTTGTACCCACATGAGAGGCAAATTTCGCCAGAACACGAAACTAAGATTTTTCCCCGGCGCTTCAAGCGAACTTTAACTGAAACACTGAAAACAGGTTCCTGCCGAAGTCGAAAACGGCGCCCGCGATGCAGGTGCCCGAGTACCTGATGTCGTGCGACACGAACGAGGAGTGGCTAGCGGAGCTGCCGATGATGACGACCGCGCCCACGCTGCAGCCGTTCCTCGCGTCGAGCCTCAATTCGATGGCGCAGCTGCAGGCGGAGCTCAGCAACCACCTGCCGCAGGAGCTGATAGCCAGCCTGACCGGGCTCAGGTTCCTGCCGGAAGAACCCCCAGCATACAAAGATATTTCCTGTTGCCGAAAGTCACTTAGAGACGTGTGGCCCCCCCGCCGCCCGGAGTTTCAAGCGAACTTTCGCTCTAATTTGTACCCACATGAGAGGCAAATTTCGCCAGAACACGAAACTAAGATTTTTCCCCGGCGTTTCAAGCGAACTTTCACTCTAATTTGTACCCACATGAGAGGCAAATTTCGCCAGAACACGAAACTAAGATTTTTCCCCGGCGTTTCAAGCGAACTTTCACTCTAATTTGTACCCACATGAGAGGCAAATTTCGCCAGAACACGAACTAAGATTTTTCCCCGGCGTTTCAAGCGAACTTTAACTGAAACACTGAAAACAGGTTCCTGCCGAAGTCGAAAACGGCGCCCGCGATGCAGGTGCCCGAGTACCTGATGTCGTGCGACACGAACGAGGAGTGGCTAGCGGAGCTGCCGATGATGACGACCGCGCCCACGCTGCAGCCGTTCCTCGCGTCGAGCCTCAACTCGATGGCTCAGCTGCAGGCGGAGCTCAGCAACCTGCCGCAGGAGCTGATAACCAGCCTGACGGAAGGCGCGCTCGACCTCGGCGCAGCCGGGCTCAGCGAGGCGTACACACACCTCCAGCGCCAAGCGTCTGCCCCGGCGACGCTGGTTTCCGGCCACATTGCGTCGGGACGTGTGACTATGACGAACCCGGAGCTGCCAGCGGGCAATGATGAATTTGAGCACCGGCTGGCCTATCAGCAAGCTCCAGCCACGGCGGCGCCGGCGCAGAAGAGAAAGGGAGGGAACAGGAGCAGCGGGTCGCCGTCGACGACGCCGCCGCAGAGCGTGACGCCGCCGCAGATGGGCATGCACCCCGGGGGCCAGCCCATGCCGTCGCTCCCGTTAGTGCCGGGGATGCCGTCGCCGATGGACATGTTCGCACAGCTCAGCCACCTGAGCCAGATGAGCAACGGGCTCATCGACCAGAACCAACTCCTCGCCATGGCTGTTGCGCACGGCCTCGCCATCCCGCACCCGGTCAAGAACGCTAAGATGAGCATGGTCCCGCCCATGCCACCTCCCAACGGCGCCCACCTCATCGCGACTCCCCAAGACCTCAACGAAGACGACGAAGCCGCGGCCAAGAAGAAGCGCGCGAGGAAGCGACGAAAGAACAAGAAGAGGGTATGCTTCTCTTTTTTGTGTCTAACAAGTGCAATTTGTCAAGAACAAAAACAGATCGATGGCAGTGTACTATCCTCACTCCCGTTAGATGAACAAAACAGGTTTGAAGGAAGTGCGCACAAACAAAAGGGACCTAAGTGAAAATTCCCGCCGTTCATCGTGACGCAACAAATCTGGCGGGTTGCCCTTCAATGTATTGTGCAGGCTAAAAAGACGTAGGCAAGCGTGTTTTGGTGGTTGGTCAGAATTCCTTACCTGAATATATGGAACGATGCCAAACCCCCCCCCCCCCCCCCAGGCATCTTGTTAAGAACCATCCATCCATCCATCAGCCGGCTGACCCCCCCCCCCCCCCCGTGAATTACTTTTTACCCCCGACACGTACTTTCCACCCCCCGAAAAACGGGGGGTAAAGAGTATAAATCCGGGGGTATAGAGTATAAATCGGGGGTATAAATCGATGTCGGGGGGTGGAAATTTTTGTCGGGGGTGGAAAGTACTTTCGGGGGGGGGTGAAAGTACTTTTCGGGGGGTGGAAAGTACTTTTCGGGGGTGGAAAATTTTGTCGGGGGGTGGAAAGTATTTTTCGGGGGGTGGAAAGTACTTTTCGGGGGGTGGAAAGTACTTGTCGGGGGGTGGAAATTTTTTGTCGGGGGGGGGAAAGTGTTTATCGGGGGGTGGAAAGTACTTTTCGGGGGGTGGAAAGTACTTTTCGGGGGGTGGAAAGTACTTTTCGGGGGGTGGAAAGTTTTTCGGGGGGTGGAAAGTTTTGGTCGGGGGGTGGAAAGTACTTTTCGGGATTTTCGGGCAAACCCGAAATCGCAAACCCGCATACCCGTTCCGCAAACCCGCATACCCGTTCCCGCAAACCCGCAAACCCGTTCCCGCAAACCCGCATACCCGAACCTGCAAACCCGCAAACCCAAACCCGCATACCCAAACCCGCATACCCGCGTACCCAAACCCGCAAACCGCATACCCGAACCCGCATACCCGTTCTCGCAAACCCGCATACCCGTTCCCGCATACCCGCATACCCGAACCTGCAAACCCGCAAACCCAAACCCGCATACCCAAACCCGCATACCCGCGTACCCAAACCCGCAAACCCGCATACCCGAACCCGCATACCCGTTCTCGCAAACCCGCATACCCGTTCCCGCAAACCCGCATACCCGAACCTGCAAACCCGCAAACCCAAACCCGCATACCCAAACCCGCATACCCGCGTACCCAAACCCGCATACCCGCATACCCGCATACCCGAACCCGCATACCCGTTCCCGCAAACCCGAAATCGCAAACCCCGCATACCCGCAAACCCGCAAGCCCGCAGACCTGCAGATTGTGGCTGGAACTGTTTTTGCAAATACACACAGCAAATCAAAGAAAGGGGGGAAAGGTGGAAAATGCAGATCAAACGGGAGTAAAACGTGTACACGCTTATCCGACTCTTGACTTACTATGCCGTGTTCTGAAAGCTGTCGAGGGGCCCCTCCATAGGTTCTCGCATGATTCGTTCGCCTTTGTAACACTATCCGTTTGTAGTACGCTTCGCAATTGTGTTCTTGCACTCTAGCCGAATGGCGGGTGGCGGATTTCCGCGCTCGGGCGCAAGACACAATTATGCTGCTTTTGCAGTGCAAGCCGAACCCGGTTCGCGACTTCGGTTGCGGTAAAGTGTTACAAAGTCTTCGGCTTTCAGATCCGGATACGCGTATGCAACAGATAGTTAGAGGTCACTTGAAGGATACCCGTGTGCAGCGTTCGAAAGAGTTTGCGTATCTGGTCGGGGGGTGTTCGAGGGGTGGAAAGTACTTTTCTGGGGGTGGAAGTTTTTTGTCCGGGGGTGGAAAGTACTTTTTGGGGGGTGGAAAATTTCCATCGGGGGGTGGAAAGTACATTTTGGGGGGTGGAAATTTTTTGTCCGGGGGTGGATAGTGTTTTTCGGGGGGTGGAAAGTACTTTTCGGGGGGTGGAAATTTTTTCGGGGGTGGAAAGTACTTTTCGGGGGGTGGAAATTTTTCGGGGGGTGGAAAGTACTTGTCGGGGGGTGGAAAGTACTTTTCGGGGGGTGGAAATTTTTTCGGGGGGTGGAAAGTACTTTTCGGGGGGTGGAAAGTACTTTTCGGGGGGTGGAAAGTACTTTTCGGGGGGTGGAAAGTACTTTTCGGGGGGTGGAAAGTACTTCGGGGGGTGGAAAGTACGTGTCGGGGGTGTTGAGTACATCACCCCCCCCCCCCCCCCCCCCCTAGGGCTAAGTTGGATGGAAACGCCGTTTCTTTTAGTTTTTTCGAAATATGGAAACGGAAACGGAAACGGAAACGGAAACGTTTCCGTTTCTTTTAAAAGAAACGCCGGAAGGTCATGCTGAGGGGTCCTATAGGATACCACTTCGCGGGTCCTTCTGTGTGTCCGTCAGGTGTCCGTTTCCAGCCAAATTTTGGCTTTCCTTTCAGAGGGCGGGATCACCTTCTTCTTTTGATCTACTAGCGGGCACTTCTCTTCCTCCGTCTTCTGGCGGGCTCTCTGACTCTTCAGGGCCCTTCCTGGGCTGTTCTTCGACTTGGCTCGGCCC
Source organism: Diplonema papillatum (assembly GCA_030068145.1). Taxonomy (NCBI): domain Eukaryota; phylum Euglenozoa; class Diplonemea; order Diplonemida; family Diplonemidae; genus Diplonema; species Diplonema papillatum. The sequence continues at coordinate 78,696 of JAPJBO010000986.1, forward strand.
CTTCTTGTGTGTCGTCGCGGTCTCGTTTGTGCAGAGCAGTCGCTGATGCTCACCGCTTTCTTTCATCGGCGATCTGACACGAGCAAATAGGTAACCACAAGCTAATGATGCAGAATGTCGTCACATGCGGATGCTGAGGTTTTCTGACCAGATTCCACTCTTCTGTGCCTACCACTTCGTCCTCTGCTGCTTCCAACCCGCGTTCTCATGTTTACTTGTATCGGCGGCCGTGCCGAGTGGGGGTTTTTGAATCTGCCGTCCTCTTCTGCATTGTCGGTGGGGTTCTTCCTGCCGTCGCTGTCTATGCTCCGACAACACCGCCCGATGGTGCCCCTTCCGGTGACGGTTGCCACCCGTCGTCGTATGCAAGGTGCACTGTGGCAAGCGATGTTTAGCGCACACGTTACTGCGTGGCCATCGCTTTTCTGGCGGGTTCAACGTTGCCCTGGCATACGTGTGCCCTTCTCGCCTCCTGATGCTGATTGCACTCCCTCTTTGTCTTACGCCGCCGAAAAACCCCGGTCTTGTAGCCTGTGGCGCGGCGGTGCTCCCGCTGTCCTGAACGACCGTATCTGTATAGCCTATTATTGGAAGCGGATGTGCTTTCCCGATCGTCTTCAGCGCGTTGGCCAACGGCCTCGCATAACAGAGCATCGTCTGCAGACCTCAAAGTCATCACAACCGGATGCGTGTGGTTGCGTCTGCTCCACGCGGTCGCAACTCTTATGCTTCTTTCCTCCCTCTTTTTCGGAGCCACCTTGTCCATGGTTTCCCACTGGATTGCGGGGTCCGCCGTTCGGAACACATTTCCGGTCGGACCTTCAGCCAGTATACTAGTGGCATACCAGCCGTTTCTTTTGAAAAGAAACGGCGTTTCCATCCACCGCCAAAAAGAAGGAAACGGAAACGGAAACGGAAACGGAAACGTTTCCAACGTTTCCATCCTACATAGCCCTAGGGGGGGTCAAAAGGTCTTTTTTTGCGTCAAAATGGTGACATTTTCAGCCTGTAGACTTAACGGCAGTTTAAGGCTAAAAAAACATGCAACCCGCCTCAGAAATGCCCGGAAACGTGTTTTTGGGGAAAGTTTCATGGAAAATGGCCCAGGGGGGGGTGTATTAGTTGATGGTTTTAGGGTGGACACCGTTTGGTACCGGCTAGCTGCCTGTGTGTGTGCTTCACTGTTCATACCATGCAAAGATGAGGCTACAATCACGTGCAGGCAGCCACAAATGGAAGCAACAAAAGGGCAAACGACACCCAGGAGGAAGGCAGCTATGAACGTTGCTCGTCTGGATGGTTAACAACGTCCCAAAAGGCTCTCTGAGTCTTGCGCAAGCTGAGGTGTTGTTGACACCGCAGGCAGCAGCTCTTCCCCGAACTTCTGCTGGAGCGATATTCACAAAGTTCGATGTCTTTCCGAGAAAAACAATGAGATGCTCTCATCCGTAGTGGGATTTTCCAGATCCCAACGTTTTTGTTGAAGGGATGCACGCGACAGTGTCTTTTATTCAAGTTCGCCTTTCGTACACCACCCCGAAAGGGTCGCATTGCACACGCACGGAAGACAATACTGGTCACCGGGGTGTATCTCTGGTACCTAACCCCAACGCACGTTGAGCTTGAACAAAAATAGAAAACTGGACTTGAACGAAAAGGTTCGGCGGTGGATTTATAGGACTGCCACGACATAGCAGCTCAGGGCAGGGTATCTGCAGCTTGCGGTAGCACGCTACACGACACAGGCCACTACGAAAGCTGGCGCTGACGTCAAGGACTCGAGGGGGCGGCACGTTACGAAGCCGTACCTCATTGAGTCGCTTGTCAATGCCTCCTACGAAGCCCCACCATCCCCAACTCTCAGGAAAGTCTTTTGAGTAAAAATACATAGGTTTGGGCAGTGCTGTTTTCCTTCTTCGGTTCATGCTGTCACTATTTTTGGGGTTGTCACCTAAAAAGAAGAACACCGGTACCAAACGGTGTCCACCCTGAGTCCAAAAATTGGGCACTCGTAAAAAGGCCTTTTCGGGGCACTTCAGCAGCCAAAAAGCATGTTTTAGGCATTTCTATACGGTTCTGGGGCGGTTTACCAAATTTTATTGCCTTTTAGGAGCCCCTATGTGGTTCCCAAAAAAATGACCTATTTTGACAGCTTTTGACCCCCCTACCCCCCCCCCCCCCAGGGTGCTTATTAAGGGCTGTTACATGTTAGGATCGCGGTCAGGGGTGCGGGTGGTGGTGGGGGGG